>PVIR01025276.1:0-25038 GCA_004026965.1 Petromus typicus | reverse complement strand
ATAAGAAAATAATCTCAAAAATCTATAATACATACATTTACCAAGAAATCAATTAGATTGGCACATTTATTAAAATATTTTAAAACTATTTTAGTATAACAATACTATGTTTTTATTAATGCAAATAACAACAGAGAACTATAGGACTCTAAAACTGAACATAAATGATATTTCAAGATTTCTGGGACAACTGAGATGTGATACAAAAATACTTGTGATTTTTATTACTGACATATAAGTACTAACTTCCTCATTACAAAAGCTTTATGAAGTAGTATTATTATCATCCCACTTTACACACAAGAAGACAGAAGCACTACGATATTGAGTGTCTGTTATACAAATACAAACTCGACCTTAACCTAGGTGGTCTGACTCCAGAGCCTATGCTGGTAAACACTACACTATGCAAGAGTTAAACATAGTACTAGTAATTACTGTGGGTTTTTGTGGGGTTTTTTGCACAAACAGTTTCTCTCCTTGATGAGTTACTATTCAAAGATAAAAATGGAACTGCTTCAGTAGAAGCAGGGTTTGGGGGCTGTATAAGTTCAAATTAGGCTTGCAGTTTTATTTTGCACTTTATAGCTCATAAAAGTTCTGTATTAAAGGTCACTGACATCTTTACCAGATTTTTTTCCCACATGCAAATATCTAAGCAAGTGAGAGAGAGAGTTTTACTTCTTGATTCTTACACCTTTATTCCCAGTCTGTCATGGCTGTTGGATGAATCAAAAACAAGCCTGAGGCAAAGTGAAAAGGTCTGGGCAAGGCTTCTCTTCTTGATTGCCCTCAGCAGCAGACATGTCAGCTTTACTCCCCTAAGACCCTCCACAAAACTAACTATTATTTCAAATTACCTTAGAGATTGACTTTTAGATTTGCCCCCTTCTGGCCCTATTGCCATCTCTTGCTTATCTATCCAAAGGGCCCAATAAAGGAGACTCCTCAAAACGAAGGGTGAAATTTTCAAAATATTACAATAAGGCTTTTCCATATCTATCCCTGACAATTTGGTTCCAAACAAACATGTTCTGCCTCTGCTACCTTTTTTTAAACTCATGAACATTATTATTTTTAAGCTTAGGTGTTTGTTTTTTTTTTCTGGTTGTTCACTATCAAGGTATGCCAAGGGAGAAACAAAGGCCACCTAGTTTCAGAAAGGTTTTTAAACCTGCCAGTGATTGTTGCTAAGCAGATTCCTCCGTTCCGCACTGTACTCTGAAGCATTGATTTTTTCAAGCTAAGATCCATGACTTGCTATGTTCCAAGAACTGCATAAAATGTTTACTTCTTTGGTATCTCTTGAGGTCACCTGTGTCACTCACATCTCCCTTGGTATTTAAAAAGTTACACTGTTGAACAATCACATGCCAACTTTCATAAATCAAATTAGGTTCATAGACCATAATGAGTAAGATTTCCCTAAGATAATGACAGCTAAGACAATGCACTGCCCACAAGGCAGTGTGCCAAACATTCATACTCAGCGAAGCTTACTCTCTGAGATGAGTGCAATAGAAGGTCCCCATTTCTATGGATAAAAAAAAAATAAGCACAAAGAGATTGAGCAATTTACCAAAGTAATTCATTCAATCCCTGGTGAATGGTAGAACTGGTATTCAAATCCATGTCTGTCAAAACCCAGAGCTCAAATTCCTAACTTTGTATTTTCAGTGATCTTGGAACTTTCTAAACAATCTAGTCAGACTACTGGCAAATACTGCTGAAACGATTGGTTGCTATCTATGTGCCAAAGTCTTCTAACACCTATGAGAAACCACAAGTTACATTTTCTCAGTGCCTTGAAATCTTTTCAGAGAATGTCACTAATATGTACTGAGCACTCTTCACATGCTGATTAGTATAAGAAAAGTAAGTAATTTTTAGCAAGAAGAGAACAGTCTTTTCTCAAGCTTGGTTCATAAACACAGCCACTACCTGTTAACTTTCAGTGGCATCCAGCTGGTCACTATGTTGATGTTGTGTAAAATGAAAGCTCTTCAACATCCAGGCTTCTAGGACAACTCAAAGGTAGGGGAGTGGCTTGGATCTTAGTACCCAGGCTGAGGTTTTTCGCTGTACCTGAAAAATGAAATTTGCTGGTGAACAGTGCTCTCTCTCTCTCTTTTTTTTTAGGTTTTTTAAGATAGGGTCTCTCGCTTTGTAGTTCAAGCTGGCCCTGAGCTCAGCCTCAAACTCAAATCACAACAATTCTCCAGCCTCTGCCTCCCGAGTGCTGGGATTACAGGTGTGAGCCACCATACCCGGCACTGTTGTATTGGTACTGATTGCTGCTGGGCGTGAGTCGTGAGTTTCCATGCCCAGTATTGTATGTGGTTACTGGGGATCAAACCCGGGTCCTTGTGCTTGCAAGACAGGTGCCAGAACCACTGAGCTAAGTCCCCAGCCTGAACAGTGTTCTCTTTAGGAAATTCCTTTTATTGTCTGTAGTTGTTCCTTGAACCTCTGATCAGTTTTTCACAATTCAAAAATAACTATTAATGAAACTACCAGAAATTACTTAGATAGTTTTTATTAAAGTCAAATGCTTGCTCCCTTTTACTTATACTGTCTGTAGCTGTTTTGTTAAACTGCTCTTGCATCAATAAACCCTGGGCATTATCTAATAATTCCATTGCCAGGCAGAAGCCCAGAAATTTTACAGGATGCTTGATAGATATTATTATAGTAAAAATATTTCATAAGACTATCTTATTTAAAATAAATATAGATGTTAAATACTAGCATCTATTAGAAGTAAAAGGAGAAATCTTAGATTGGTCAAATTGGAATATTTCTCTGTATTTTTATTTCATTGTATAACTTTCATTTGCAACTCTTTAGATAAACACAATTAAGAAGAAAACCTTTCCTATAAGTCAAGAAGTATTTTGGTATTTTTTCTTGTTTATTTTAATTCCTCACTATCGGAAATATTGAAAAATATTTCCTGAAACAAACGACTAGTAAATATACAAAAATACTCAATCTAATTGTCACAAATTTTTTAAAAATAAAGTTTCTATTTTTCACCTGTGAACTAAAAACAGTGAGACAGGGACTGGGGATTTAGCTGAGTGGTTCCGGTGCCTGTCTTGCAAGCACAAGGACCCAGGTTCGATCCCTGGTAACCACATACTATACTGGACATGGAGACTCACCCCAGCAGCAATCAGTACCACATACCACAGTGCCGGGGGTGGTGGCTCACACCTGTAATCCCAGCACTCGGGAAGCAGAGGCAGGAGGATTGCTGTGAGGTGAGTTTGAGACTGAGCTCAGGGCCAACCTGAACCACAAAGCGAGACCCTGTCTCAAAAAAACCTTAAAAATAAATAAATAAATAAATAAAAACAGAGAGACAGAGTGCATGACTGTCAGCAATGGGGTGGTGAGACAGTTCCTTTGGTATACCAGGGGTAAGTTTAAGTGTAAAGAATTTAACAAATTATTTAACAAATTTTATGAAAATCTTTTTAAAAGACCATCTTGTGTATTTTAATTCAATAATATATCTTCTAAAATTTTATTCTAAGAAACCAGTTGTGGATAAAATCGGGTTTCCACACTGAATACATTTATCACAGCTCCATCAGAAGAAGCAGAATCCCCAGCTGCTCGTGTTCATGAAGTGATTTAAGAACCTTAAACATAGCTGAGGATTTGTGTGAGGTCAAATGATTGTGGGAGAGATTTGGGTTAAAGTGCATGGTAGAATGACAAGACTCTGCTGCCTTCCTGATTGATTCTCATTGTTCTAGAAGCCAGATGTACATTCCCTGGCAGTAGACAGGAGTTGCCTCTGTAAGAAAGCTGGCTCTTCCAGGAGAAAACACCTGCATAAATGGACAGATCAAATGTCTGCAGGAAACGATCAGATTTCTGCCTAACTACCATATAGTGAAGCCCACAAATATACAAACACCCCCAGATATGCAAATAGAACTTTCTGTAAGCATTCTAGTACTTTACACTTAGGAGGAAGAACCAAGGGTTACCAGATCTTTGAGGAAAGCTTTTAACATGAAAGGCAAAGATCAAGAAACTTGTGAGACAACTTGAATATAATTCAGCGCATAGAAGACATAAATAAAACACTATAATAATATCCTCAGAAGATAAAATGTATAATATTCATCAGTCCAAACAGAATTTAAAGGGATATTTAGAGACTAGCAAACAGCTTATGAACTTTAAAAAATAAGATGGTATAAATTAAAAAATCAAAAGAAAGTTTGAAAATATGGTTAAGTCACTTTCCTAGAAAAGACAAACTAATGAAGAGAAAGAAGAAAATCAGAGAAATATAAGCTAATTTCCCATGACTGAAGGACATGATATTTCAAATGGAAAGTTCAGTTAGAATCCTACAAACAAAAAACTAAACCAAAGAATAATATAGTTTCAGAAGACCAATAATTTTTTAAAGACATAACTATGAAAAAGTGCTTGAATGAAAAGCAATGTCACAAAGGATGAAGGATCAGAATGGGATTAGCATGCTCAACACAACCGCTGGAAACTGGAAGACAACTGATGAAAGCTTCAAAGTGTTCACAGAAAATGATTTCTAAGTAGAACTCTGTCCCTAACCAAATTCTACACATAAAGTATGAAAATATTTTTCAGACAAGCAAGGAACAAATACTAATTTATTCTCATCTCCCCTCCAAAAGCTCAGAAAACTCCTGAGAACTATTGGCCTCTACTGAAATGAGAGTAAATTAAGAAAGGAGAAACAGGAGCTCAACTTTAGGGAAAGGTTCAGGGATGGCTCATGATGACAGTGGTGAAACAACAGTCCAGGGATGAGCAGAAGGCAGAAACAGTGTAAGCAAAGAAATGGGGCCTGATAAGTTGTCAACTGTGATTAGCCATGTCAGAAGGGTTTCATAGACAAAAGTTATTTTAAGAAGGAAGCACAACATGGTATATATGTAGATAAGATTCACGTTTACAGTCATAATAATATAATTGTTATCCAATAATTTTTGTTTTGTTTTGTTTTAGACAGGGTCTCGCTTTGTAGTTCAGGCTGGCCCTGAGCTCAGCCTCAAACTCACATCACAGCAGTCCTCCTGCCTCTGTCTCCCGAGTGCTGGGATGACAGGCGTGAGTCACCATGGCTGGCACTGTGGTATGTGGTACTGGTTGCTGCTGGGTGTGAGTCTCCACACGCAGTGTTGTATATGGTTATCAGGATCCAACTAGACCCTTGTACTTGCAAGACAGGTGCCAAAACCAATGAGCTAACTCCCTGGTCCTGTTATCCAATAATTCAATCCAAAACCAATTATACTGCTGTATTTGAAGTACAGGAATTAGAAAAGCAGTCATGTGTGAGTGGGAAGGGGTGGGTGGTGAGCTAGGTTTAAATCATCTTCCAAATAGGAGATTGTACAAAATCAACTGAGAGATAGACATAAGAAGGTTAAGATCAAACTCTCAGGCTTAATTACTGATAGAGGAGTCTTGAGGGTGAGATATTTGGGAAATCTTAGGGAGTAAGGTGAGAATATAGGAAATAAGGACCAAGGAGAGTGGGAAGAAATTAAAGCATATGAGTAATACATCAGTCCCACTAGTGACCTGAGAAATGATGTGATACATATCCTATTACCACTGTCCAGTCAGAGGACAAGGAGGCTGGTTCCACTGGTGGAAGATGATGTTTACTCCTCCACACCTTTGATTTCACTTGTAAAACTAAGAGATCCTACAGGACCAGAGAAAACCTTCCCGTGGCAAAATGAAGAGATGCCTGATGTGCAAAGCTGTCAGTAGGATGGAAGCTGTCACCACCACAGTGGGCTCAGAGGTGGGTGGGGATATAAGATGGTGCATTAACAAAACCTAGACTGAAGCATGGGGCATGAGCTTCAGGGATTTTAACTGTAAATTACCTAGCAGGATTCACTGACACAGCACGGACTCTTCCCCAAACATCCAATGAATTGAAACACTGAGCTGAAGACACCTTGCTTCAGACAGTAGCATCCGAGAAAATAGGAAAGGACTGAGCTGGCCTTCTTATCAGTCAGTTACCATAAGTCACTCTTTCCTGGAGGATGCGGCAAAGGATGGAAAGAGAGGCCCAATGGATTACTTCACTTTTTTGTATTTATACCTATTTATTGTGTCTTTACTCTTACCATATTCACTCAAGACAGTTCTCCAACATTACTTAAGCCAGCCTCATATATCCTCTCTACCTTCAGTGAGGTACATGGATGCATTTGTCATGATCTGCACTCTATCCTGACTCTTAGATATCCTGGTTCATTATTTATTCTAAATTTCAATTCAGTGGTTCACTCAGCAAGAGTTTTAAATACGGCACAGAAGTCATGTATACACTGCTTCAGTACCACAGAAAACAGTTCCTTCATCATCCAGTTCTTTGTGTTGTCCCTCTATAATCAGTCTCTTCTGTTCTTCTGTCTGTCAGCCACCCAATGTTTTCAGTACTGGTAGTTTTGTTTTTTCCTAAATGTCATGCCATATAAATGAAACCATATATAATAAACCATGTAAGTGTGGTTTCTTTCAGCAAACTTCATATAAATTATATCCATGGTATTGCAGAAATAAAAATAGCTCAGTTCTTTGTTCACTGGGACATCAGCAGACTCAATGCACAAATCCCAGTTTGTTTACCCACTAAAATCTTATGATGGACAAGTTGGTTGCTTTGATTAATAACAAAGGTAAAGTCAGTCCAAACCTGGAGCAGATGTCCATGCAGAAGTACTTTTGTGTAAGGGTGCAGCTGTCTTGTGCAAAGTTGTGATTTCTGACAATCTTTTGTGATTGTTACTCTCAGGCAATCAAGAGTAAAGACACTTCCTTCCTAACCTTCAGGCTTTATTTCTTTTGTTGTTATAGTTATCACAAGTGACTCCATTTTGATTCTGATAATTTACACGCTATCCATGAATTCTAATTTTGGTTACATTTCTTAGCTCTGAGCCTTAGCTGCTCTCTGAAAAAGGAATGAAAAACCTCGCAGGATTATTTTCTAGATTAGATGAAACAGTGTAATAAGTATGGTATGGGCTGGGGAGTTAGCTCAGTGGTTCTGGTGCCTGCCTTGCAAGTGCAAGGGCCAGGGTTTGATCCCGAATAACCACATACAACAATGCTGGGCATGGAGACTCACTCCCACCAGCAATCAGAACCACATACCACAGTGCTGGGTGTGGTGGCTCACTCTTGTAATCCAAGCACTTGGGAAGCAGAAGCAGGAGGATTGCTGTGAGATCAAGGCTGAGCTCAAGGCCAGCCTGAACTATAAAAGCAAGACCCCGTCTAAAAAAAAAAAAAAAAAAAATCAAAAGGGGTTACCTCTGTAAGACTTTCTCCTCCTTTAAATGTTTCTGTATTGTCTTAATTTTTATGACAACTATAGTACATTTATAATCAAGTAAAAATACATGTAAAAATATACAATTATTTTAAGTACGCCAACTTTCTAGTCAGGACATAAATAAAATTTGTATGATATATAATAACCACTCTTCTGTTTATGATAATATTTATTTTCAAATACACTTAAGGTTGTATTTTTTAATAAAATTTCAATTTTAAAATGTCTCCTTATACTTTCAAGATGTTTATAATTAGATTTGGGGGGTTTAAACTCACATCACAGCAATCCTCCTGCAGCTGCCTCCCAAGTGCTGGGATTATAGACCTGAGCCACCAGGCCATAAGTCACTCATAAGTGATATGTGGTACTGATTGCTGCTGGGGTGAGTCTCCATGCCCAGTATTGTTATGTGGTAACCGAGAATCAAACCCGGGTCCTTGTGCTTACAAGACAGGCGCCAGAACCACTGGGCTATATCCCTGGCCCACCCCTTTTAATTTTTAGAATATTTCTTCTAGTTAGTATTCTAGTTCACTTCTCTCTCTCCATATTTAGTTTAAATTATATGATTAACATATCCCTGAATATATTTTCAAAGTTACCTTTTTTTTGGCAGAACTGGGGATTAAACTCTGGCTATTGTGCTTCCAAGGTAGGCACAATGCCACTGAGCTAAATCTCCAGCCTCCAAAAATTATTGTTAATGACTGCAAAGCATTACACTAACCGGCTGTGCAATAATTTAACACTTTCCTCTTAGAAGATGGTTTCTAATTTTCATTAGTATAATTAACCTAGGTTCAGTGTACTCATACCTACATAAATTAGTATGGTCTGAATTATAGTCAACTATTTACTCATCTTTTCTCCCCCCACTAGACAATAAATTTGGTGAAAGATTATTCCTTCTTTTGCTATTGTTATTTAGTTTGTTAGTGCCATTGTTATTTAGTTTGTTAGTTATTTCCCCTCATTGTTGAGACAAAATACCCAACACACAAATTTTAAAGGGAAGGAGTTTATTTGTTGTACAGTTTATAGGGACTTCAGTCCACGATTGATTGGCTCTGAGGCTGGGATGGCAAACAAGCTTCACAGAGGAGAAACAACATGACTCATACAAGGCAGCAAAGGGAACCAGATAGAGTTGAACATCATCTTCCTGCCTCTTTTATTTTACTCAACTATTGGGAGTAGGTGGTGCCAAACTAATCACTCACATGTAGTTGTTTAGTAATCACATATCCTCAACCTCAGCATCACACATTCCAGATTCAATTACTGATACAGAGGAGCAAGTCTAGCTCCCCATTTGTTAGATACCCAAAATATGAGTTCATGATGTCTAAAACTGAAGAATGAATTTTAAGAACAACAGAGGTTAAGAGTAGGAAAACTACTGAGAAAGAAAGCTTCTGCCTAAGAGGGGCCTGAGGGAGATCCGGAAGGATGGGTGACCCAACTACCTCATTTTCTAAGAGGCTTTTATAGAGCAAAGCCATGAGATTACAGTCAACCAGTAACATTGCTGCAAGTACAGTAGCTTAGGTAATACTGGTACAATAAGAAATCACAAAATGGACAAAACAATGATCCACCAATATTATTATAACAAGTATAGTCGCTTAGATAATACTGACTAAATGGGGATCCAGTGAAAAATCAAGTGACACAGCAAGTGTACAGAAATTTTTAGTTAGGAGACTTTTCCAGAACAGGTGGATTAAAGTCCTGGCTCTCTACCCTGGGGGATTTGCAATCACTGTGTTTCTGGGGGAGGGGTGGATCAAGATCTTGACCCTCCATCCCTGGAGGATATTGAGACCTATTAGTCACCTCTATCCGGAAAGAGTAGTTTTCTCCTTTGATCATACAGACCTTCAGCACCTTTGGTGAAGGTCTCCTTTTTTGCAAGCTTTCCAAGCACCAGACCTGTCTATCTGCTTCCCACAGATCTAAATAGCCTACCTACCTATAATACTACCTTTCAAGAAAAAAGTCCCACTTCATCTGCATAAGGCTTAGGAAGCCATCTAAACAAACCATGACACTTAGTTTTGTTAGTATTTTGTCTGACATATAGTAACTATAAATATATGTAAATCTATGCTATCTGTGAATAGATGAATAAAGAAATACTACTTTTCCCCCATAAAACTTAAGGAATTTTTCAGGGAAGAAAGTTAACAAAATTAGATAACCTTTATGAAAGTTCTTTGTGTAATTTGAATTTAATTATTTTTTATTTTATTTTACTTATTTAATTTTGCCATACTAAGATCAAACCCAGAGCAAATACTCTCCCACTGAGTTACATCCCCAATACCTTAATTATATTTTAATCAGCATCATTTTTACTAGTTTTGTAAGGACTATAACCTAGAGCAATAAGAAATACATTTGAGAGAAAAGGTGAGTTGTGGTGGACACAGTATGGGGTAGAGGAGCTCAGCTTCCTCTCTGGAGCCTTTTGTCTGCCTTTGCAGGGATAAAGCTTTCATTTTAGTATAATCTTCTGCTGTCACCAAAGGAGCTATTTCAGAGCAGGAAGGAAAAAGTGAAAAAGTAATGGTGTGGGGGAGGGGACGTTGAGAGGAAAATGTTGTCCTTTTCTACTCACAGCATGCGTTAGAAATACTGAAGGGGTATATGAAAAGAAGTGCAAAATGCAGCACTGACCACTTTTGTATACCTAAGTCTTGTGCTTGAGGTCAATGAAAATATACATTTGCTAATACTTTGGAACTACTGAAGGGTTGAGAAAGCCTTGGGTGGCCATGTGTATATTACAGGAAGAATGTGTAGGTTAATTTCTGTCTTTAAAGGGTAAAGGAATCACATGAGTGATGGAATGTTTCACATCCCCTTTGGACATTGTTGGTGGTTACAATAGTTCATTCAGTTTTTGAAACTGAACACTTAAATGTGTGCAATTTATTAAATGTAAATTGCATGTCAATTTAGAAATTGTTCATCGATGCTTTTTTCCTGCTAGCATAAATAACATACATTCATTCTAGAAGCCTAAGAAGATAAGAGATAAGCACAAAAAGGGAAATAAAAATGGCCAAATCTTACTGCCCAGCAATAAACACCCTTAGAATTAGGTCAGTGCTGACTGGGTTTTTATTAGCTTGCCTGCCCAGTTGTTATGTATGATACCAAATAGTTATCATAACAGACATATTTGCTGATGACCAGGCCATTTATAAAATTAGCCCCTGTGCAAACCTCTTTCAGTTTAATGCTGGTTTCCCTCCTCACCCATCCTGTCAAAGTGACTGTCAGGAAGCTATTCCCTTAAAGTTGGATGTAAATATACACAAATGTAATGGAAACTGACCTACAGTGGATTTTGAGTTTTTAGAAACAACATGTGTTTCATGAAGTCAGTGAACACAATGTTGGAAAACTATGGGTTATCAAAAGCCATTGACAAGTGAGGTGTCAGAGCTGAGAGCATCTACTAAGAGAAATAAACAGGAAGATGCTGCATACTTCACAAGAGAAGGATTTGATTACAAAAGATGAAAAGAAGCTCTCTGGAAAATAATAAAACTCAAATTATTTTTGTCATGCAAGTTATGATAGTACTACAAAAGCTGAACATAAAGGGGTGAACAATGTATTTCACTATCAGAACATTTGTACAAAAGAAAAATGAAAATATCATTTTAAAAGCTCATTCCCAGTGAAAGACTTTAAAAATTACTTTCTATAACCAAGCTTCTCACATGTTAATGTGCATAGGGATCACCTAGAAATCTTGTTAAAATGCCCATTCTGATTTAACTAGGTCAGGGGAGGGAACTAGATCTCGCATGCCTAACAAGCTCCCAGGAATGTTAATTCTGTTGGTCTCTGGACTTTACTTTGCATAATAAAATGCTACTATGGCAGTATTAATTAGATTCACTTATTTTTATCAGTGCACGTTAGTTATTCAGGACAGTGGATTTTGTTTTGGCGTATTTGTATGTGTATATAACATATCTTGACCTTCCCATCCCCATTAACTCCTTTATCCATTTCTCATCTCTTCCCTGATCCTCTTCCTCTTCTCTAAAAATCTCCCTTTTACTTTCAGGTCATCTCTCTTTTAAAAACTTCTTTTATTTTTTTCTTTTCTGTATTCCTCAGTAGACTTAGTTTAAATGGCCTTTTACCTTCTACTAATTATCTCTGAATGTTGAGAAATGTCTGCCTATTTTTCCAGGTTTTTCTAATTTAACTGTTCTAGACCTGCAAAATATGTGGTTCTCAAATGATAAACAAAATCACCTAGAGAGCATGTTTGAGCATAGATTTTTGACTCTACTTCCTGATTTTCTAATTTGTTAGATCTTGGCTGGGTCCAGACATTCGTATTTTCTAATTGAATCTGACGTTACAACGTTATCGCTCCAAAGATATATTCTGTTTATAATTTTTATTTTCTTCTTTGAGCTTACATTTATTTTCTAAACTTTCAAGAATGAATGTATGTTATATCTATAAACATAACTGTTTAGAATAATTTCAAAGTACTTCCAAGGAGTTGCTCATCATGTCCAGTTTATACATTCCATTTGTAACATTTACAAAACAAAGATACAGGTAATATGAACAAGTTCGAAGTATTTAAGTATCTGAATGTTCCTGGTGTTACTGAAGTCAATGACACAACTCCCTACTTAAAGTTGAGTTTTACTTTGTTTAAATACATCGATCATCTTCCACTGTTTTGACTATATCATTTTGTACATTATTAATTATTTTAATTTTTATATTATTAATTATTAAGAACAGCGAAACTACATGACAGATCTGTTTAGATTATCAGTCATTCTTATCTGTTTGGGGTGAAAGATTCACCCTCAATTCACAAGCACCCACTCTGCCATCATCTTGTTGATTGCACTTGCATTATTAACATAGGAAAATATAGACTACTCATCACACAGAGTTTCTTTGCAGGAATTTTTTTTTAGAGTGTTATTTAGTTAAAAGCAGATAATGCAACCTAGAAATTCATATACTTGCACTTGTAACCTGCATTAAACTCAAGCAAAAAACTAGCATCAGATCCACTATCAAGACCTTCCTTTAGAGAAATTCTCACCCAGAATACTTCAAATCTTTGATCACTATTCTTACTATTGTCATTCAATCAATGAGTTTACAGTTGGCCTACAGTAGTACCTGGGATGTTATTTCAGATGCCCAGGAAGGAGTAGAGCTTGTAGTATTAAGTGACGTTTCTAGAGTCAGATTCTAGTTCAGAACTGTCTTCACTACTAATTACAAACATTATGATCTTAAGAAAGTGACTAGATTATTCTGTACCTCAATCTCTTCATCTGTATATTGGGAATATTAATAGCACATTTTTTTACAATGTCCTTGTGAAACTTGTATCTAGATGTCCCTCTCAAAGCCTCACATAGTCATGATAGGGAATATCGAAGGTGGCTGGATTAGGATGTGTGAATGTGGATTAAGGTGTGGTACTGGGATTAAGGGTGTGATTTTAAGGGTGTGGATAATGGAAGCCTTACTCTGAGATGAGTGGCACCAATCAGCAGGATGTAGGCAGGATGGAATATACAGGGAGAGAAAAAAAGGTGGCTGTTGCTGTTTGCTTCTCATTGTTTTCTGCTTGCTGTACCATTGACTGATCTCTGCTGTGCTGCCCTGCCTTGCAGCCAGCTAACTATGGACTGAGACCCCTAACTTGTAGGTGCCAGGTATATTGTCCCAGCAATGAGCAATATAACTAAGACAATTCATAGACTCAATGCATTTAACAGTTCAATTAAAAAGGTAATAAGTATTAACTACTTAAATACTGAATTAAAAGTCAAAAGACCTCGGCTCAAGTCTTGGCACTGTCACTAATTAATTTTAGGACTTCAAGCAAGCCATTTATCCTTTCTTACTGATGTCTACAAAACAAGGCCACAATACATGGCACTGCCAAGCCAATGATGATGTCCACTTATACCAAACCATACTAAAAATGCATCTAAAACTTGTAAAGCATTATACAAACATAACATTTTCTTTAAAATTTTATTTATATATTTTATTGTATTTATAGTACATAAAATATTTTATACTGTGGAAAATGAAAAAAGTAAGAACATGTTTTAGTGAATATTTTCTTTCCCTACATTTTATACTCACTCATAAATAATTTATTTTCATTTTTCTGATATTTTAAGTCAAAGTATTAGAGTACAATTTCCCATGCACCTGCTCAATCTTCATGCTGTATGATATAGTAGAAAGAATATGGGTTTGGAAAAGAGAAGACTCTCAGGAGTTCCAATCCAGCTGCATGACCATGAGCAAGTCACTGAAATGCTTAGCTTCAGTTTTATCATTTGCATAGTTATGATTTCACAGCTCATCTCTCCAAGACCTAGGTCTGGAAAGGACCAAAAAATATAAATTTTCATAGGGATTGTAAAATGGAAATAATGTCAGATCTGCTTCTTGCTTAGAAATGGGTGTTTATTTCTTACTTTCCTTTCTTTTTGTTTTTGTAAAAGATTAGATAGTGTAACCAGGTGTAGTGACACATTTCTGTAATTCCAGCACTCTGGAAGGCTGAGGCTGGAATATCACAAGTCTGAGCCGAGCTAGGGCAACTTAGTGACTTAGTAAGATTTTTGTCTCAAAAGTAAAAAAGTAAAAAATAAAAGTAAAAAACACTGGATGTTGAGCTAAGTAAAAAAGCCCTGGGTTCAATTTCCAGAACTACAATAATAAACAAACAAACAAACAAACAAACAAACAACAAAAAAATGGGCTGCTGATGGAAAATTAAGCAGTAAATATTTTAGACTTTTTGTACACTATAGATAGTCTTTCAGAATTATCCAGCCCTGTCATTGTTGCACAAAAACATCATAGATTACATGTGAATAAATGAGTATCATTTTGTTCTAATTAAACTTTATGGACCCTGAAGTTTAATTTTTCTCATAACTTTTACATGTTAGAAATTATTCTTTGGATTTTTTTTTCAATTCACTTAATCATTCTTAGCATAAAACAGGCATCAGAATGAGTTTGGCCTCAGGAAGCATTACTTGCTTATCTCTGGTCTAATATGTCTAACATATATCAGATAATAATAGCTAATATCAAGCATAAAAATTGCCTTATAAACAGTAAACACCTTTATAAATAATCTTTTAGAAATGTTTTGATTTTCTGTAATAGGTTAAAGAGTTACAGCCATGGGCCAGGGATTTAGCTCAGTGGTTCCATGCCTGCCTTGCAAGTGCAAGATCCTGGGTTCAATCCCCAGTAACCACATACAGCAATGTTGGGCATGGTGACTCACGTCCACTAACAATCAGTGCCACATTCCACAGTGCTGGGCCTGGTGGCTCATACCTATAATCCCAGAACTTGGGAGGCAGAGACAGAAGGATTGCTAAATTCGAGGCTGAGTTCAGGACCAGCCTGAACTACAAAATGAGACCCTGTCTCAAAAAAACTAAAAATAAAAAAGACTTCCAGCCATTTTCCCACCATCATGTCATGGTGGGAATGACCATCATGTCATTACTTTCAGATATAATTCAGTTGAGTTTGTGGATAGAAATAGCAAATAACTGAATACAACATTAAATCTTCAGTCCACATCAAATACTAATTTATTGCTTTTAAATAGAATATTATAACGTTAAGCTAAAAATAGTAATATTAACTCTAAGTTTTTCAGAAATTAAAGAAAAGTAGAATTAATCAGGAGGATCTCTCATAATTTTTCTGTCTATATCAGTTCCTGCTTAGTTATGTTTTTCTATATCTGATTTTGAAGGCCATTTTCTTTTTTGAGAAAAAAGCACAGTGGACCCTTGACTTACAAACTGGATCAATTCCCAAGAGCTGATTGTAATTCAAGTTGGTTATAAGTCAATACAGCTGAGATGTAGATGTTCACTTGGGTACATGCTATAGATAACAAGAGGCCGATGAATCTTCCATTAACCTAATTACCCCAAGTTGTTCGTGTGTCAGGTCAGTCATAACTTGCTGGTCCACTATAAAACAATAGTCTAATAGTTGTATTTTTTGGCCATTTTCCATAAACATAGTTTCTAAAAACCATCTGCACTTGTTATTATCTTTAACCTTGGTTGACACTGTGCTTTGCCTTCCCTCTGCTTTTTCTTTTTCTTGTGTTCTTGACTGTTTATGTATTTTCTATCATCTGTACACATCCCATTCTCTTCAGTCTTGTTTCTTTAGTATTTTGTTTCTCATCAGCTATATGTGATTGTGATATTATATAGCCCCTGTTTCCCTACTATACAAACAAATATTAAATTGGACCATATTATAGTAATGAATAGTATTTTATTTATTGATTTCATCCCAAACCTCTACTGTGATACTTCTAGCTATCCTCAAAGTCTCAAATCAATGTTTCTAGGAGGTTCTTAAGTGATATAACACAGGTGCTCATAAAGAAGTCATAGTAGCTATTGCCTCTATCTGCCATGATTTGTTTCTACTGCATGATTGGACTATTGCATTCTACTACATGATTTGGACTCCTTTAATGATGTCTGTAGCTCAGATTTGTGCTTCCAATGGAGTCACTGCTGGTGGCGTTCAGCATCACAGTGGTGTGTCACACTAAGAGATCCTGTAGCTATAAGTTTTTAAATCTCTCACACGTTTAAAACTGGTTCCCACTGCTGCAAAGAGACGCAGGATGCCTTCCTTTATGGCCACAACCATCAGGGCTGATCTCCATTGAAGACTCATTGAATGTTAAAGTGGAAGGTGGGGAACAGCAGTTTCTGGGCGCAGGTCACTACATTGATGCCATGCTGCATCTCATGAGAGTAAGGCTTTTCTCCATTTTTATGTCATCATTAGCAGATGAGTAATACGATAGGGTTGTTTTGTGATCATTGTTTATTGATATAGAACTTTCAATTCTTATATTTCCTTCTCCCTAGAGCTCTAACCTAGGTTTGTGGAAGGTGAACTGAATCTGACTCACCATCACAATGCTTATTAATTGTTCTTTCCTTTTAGCCTGTTGTTAATTCATACGTAACAGCTCTATGTTCTCTTTCTTTGGAATGAATTGTTTCCCTAGGAGACTCTTTTCTTCACACACATAAAAATTGAAGATACCTGTCCTGTCTTTACACATGCAAACATGTCTGAATGAATGGCACTGGTGATCAAAATCTACAGTGAAGTCAGAATTCCTACGCCATCAGCTTTCTACCTCTTAGAGTCTCTCATTCTTCTATTTTCCTCTTTTAAAAATAAATGTTGGCCATAGAACAATAGTTATTTTTACTCTGGGCTCTTAGAAAATCTAGGCCTTCTGAAATGTTTCATATGTTTTTGAAGTAGACATCTGTTGTTTTTGCATGCCTCCTCAGAGAACACTTCCATCAATTCTGCCTTCACCCTCCTGCATCTCAGTTTCTCCTCCCCTCCACACTGGAGCATTCCATCACAAATTTCTTCCACTTAAAAAATAAAATAAGACAGCCATTTCTCTCAATCCAACTAGCTAAGCTCTTCTAACTGTTCTAACCCCATTCTCTACTCTTTTTTAATTCAAAATACATAGAAACAGGCTGTGTTGTCATTATTAATAGTTGAATCTCAATTCTCTTTGTCCAACTGTTTTTCAAACAGACTTCCACAGCATTTTCTTCACTGTCACACCATTGAAGCATTCATGGCAAGACCTCTGCATAGTTAAATCCAAAGTTCTCCTTTAACCTGACCTGAGATGATTCTCATTCTCAGCATGCCTCTCATCTCATAGGTTTCTTCTTCTCAAAATCCAGTCTTTACCACCATCCTGATGCTAAGCACTGAAACACTTAATTCTTGGAATTCTAATCTTCAACTCTTTCATCTTTTATTCCACCTCATCACCTTGCATACCATGTATGCACTGATAATTCTTTAGCTACTAACTGCTACCTAGGTTCAAGACTCACATATTAAACTCTTAACAGCTCCACTTTGAGTTATAATAGAAACTTCAGATTTAACATGTCTAAATAAGAACCCCTGGTCCCCTACAAAGCCATTTATGCCACAGGTCTCTCCATCAAAGATAATGGCAATGTTATCAGTCTAGTCACTCTTGACAGAAATGCCTGTTGTCCTTGATCCTTGTCTCCCTTATCCTCACCTCCAGTTAAAATCTGGTGGCATTGGCTTCAGAATATACTCGGAATCTATTTCTCACCAAGTAGACTAGCATCACTTTTCTCTAAGCTATTAACAACTCTCATCTGGATGGCTGCACTAATCTCACCTAATCTATTTCTTTCTCTCTTCAGTATACAGTTAGCTACTCTACACAATTTTTCTGTTTTCTCATCTCAAAGGAAAACCACGGTCAATTGTCTACAATATATTTTAGAGGCAACAGCCCCATCTCTCACTCTCCTCTGGCTTACTTTGCAAAATACCAACCACAACTGCACCACTGCTCTCTCTCCGTTTTTTCTGAAAATCTACCTCGCTCCTTCCCTAGCTACTGTGACTCCAACATCCCATTCTCAGCAAGCGTTTTCCCAATTACTGTGAATAAGATTATGTCATTTCTCTTTCTCAGCAATGTCGATTCCCTTTCTCTGACATTTTTAGCATTGCGCATGTCATCACCAGAAATGTTACATATGTTATTAATGTAGTTATATATCCTCCACTCAGCCATCCCCAACTAAAACAAAGCAATAAATAAAGGATAATTGTCTATATAATTCACTATTGCGTACTTGGGATCTAAAACAAGTCTATCTATGGAAGACATTCAGCATATATTTATTGAGTAAATTTCCAGCATCTCTATTTCTTATATTAGAGCTTCAGTTTTCCTTCATGGGATTATTTATTCCTTTTTCAATCTAACTGGTTTGGTTAATGCTGACTTTAGCTCTTTAACTTCAGATCCAGTGAACTTCTGGTGCATTCCTAATTCCCAGCCTTCTTAAGGTCACCTAATTGGTTTGGAGATGGACTCATAACACAATCCTTTTAAAGGACTCCAAAGTCCCAAATTTGTGTTGGGACTCTTAGGAAAAGGATGCTCTTCTTCTAATGAGGTTTCTAACCTTGCAGGATATAACCTCAGAATTATTGGAGGTTGTTTTGACATTATATCAGATAATGTAGTCTTAAGAATGAAACCAATACATAGGAAAGCAAGTAACACTAAGAAATACAGAAATACTGATTCCTAATGATTTCACTTGAGAGCCTGGATCCAGCTATGCCTGAAGTCATTTGAATTGAATTTTTCCCACCTACAACTAAAAGAATACTTACAAAATCAGAACGTACTCTAACATCTGACACCTCCTCTTTTTCTTTTGTTCTTAGAGACTGTGTTGCTTTACCAGTCAGTTTTTGCTTATTAGTAAAGGCAAGTCCAGAGTATTCACTCCTATCATAGCTCTCTCAATTTTTTTTTTTTTTTTTTTTTTTTAGGTTTTTTGAGACAGGGTCTCACTTTGTAGTTCAGGCTGGCCCTGGGCTCAGCCTCAAACTCACATCACAGCAATCCTCCTGCCTCTGCCTCCTGAGTGCTGGGATTACAGGTGTGAGCCACCACGCCTGGCACTGTGGTATGTGGAACTGGTTGCTGCTGGGCGTGAGTCTCCATGCCCAGTATTGTATATGGTTACTGGGGATCGTACCCGGGTCCTTGAGCTTGCAAGACAGGCACTGAGCTAACTCCCTGGCCCGCTCTCTCAATCTTGTAAGAAATTAAATTATCAGGCAGCATCAAAGAATGTCACAAATTCTTATCTTTCAATAGAATAAAACTTTCAAGAGACATTGCAGTGGCTGTACAGTACTTCTTTTACCCCTACTTGTGTCTGTGTTGACTCTGTGACTGGAGTTGGAAAAAGGGTATCTAGATGGTCCACGTTGTTAGGCAGTACGCAACATTTTCCTACTAGCATTTCACATGCATGTTTCTCTCTTCAGCTTGGTTTTCATTACCTCTGTCCTTGGGGGCCTAGATATCCTTATCAGTGAAGTTTATGAAATCATAAACATTTATAGCATTTAATTATATGTCTACTGCTTGTTAGATGCTAGAAATATAAAGTTTTATTTTGTTGTCTGGCATTATCTTGTCACTAATAGTAAATAAATAAGTGTATACAAGATATTTAGAACTACTTATATATTCATTAAATATTTCCTTTAAAATACCTGTATGTTTCAGTATTTTAGCCCACTCTGATAAGTCTTTATGGTATGGTATTAATGATTAATTCAATTTAAGTACTGATGGACAATACAGTATATGCAATGGTTGATTGATATTATTACTTTTCCAGTGATTGATGTTTTAGGGGGTAAGATGAAAGACTGGCTGCATTATCATTAAGTATCATTACTCTATGTTATTCTGAATATCTGTTTCTTTTTCATCTCTGGTCAGCTGGCCCTTCTTGAGTCAAGCAGCCCAAAGACAGACAAATACATATAATGTCAAATAGGAAGTTGCACTTCAATATCCCAAATGAACATGGATGCAAAAATCCTCAATAAGGTATTAGCAAATAGAATGCAGAATATCATCCTGAAGATCATATACTCTGATCACATGAGATTCACTTAAGATATGCAAGGATGTTTCAACATATGTAAATAAATAAATGTAATACACTATATTAACAGAGTTAAGGAAAAAACCATATGGTCATCTCCATAGATGCAGAAAAAGTGTTTGATAAAATCCAATACCCATTAATGATAAAAACTGCAAAAAAATCAGAATGAATGGTCTTTATCTTAACCTGATACAAGCCATCTATGAGAAACCAATAGAAAATCTCTTACTAAATGATCAAAAATTGAAATCTTTCATACTAAAATTAGGAAGAAGACAAGGATGTCCACTATCACCACTTTCATTTAATATAGTTCTGGAAACATTAGACACAGCAATTAGATCAGAGAAAGAAATAAAAGGAATAAGGATTGGAAAGGAAGAAATCATCATTGTTTGCAGATGACATGATACTCTATATAGAAGACTCCCAAAATTCCACCAAAAGACTTCTAGATTTAATGACCAAATTTAGTAGAACAGCTAGATACAAAGTCAACACTCAAAAATCAATAGCCATTCTATACATGAATAACAGACTCACCAAGAGGGAAACTGGGGAAATAACTCTTCACAATAGCACTCCCAAAAGTGAAACACCTGGGAATCAGTCTAACAAAGGAAGTTAAAGACCTCTACTTTAAAAACTCAAAGAGGATATCAGAAAATGGAAAAACAAACTTTGTTCCTCTGTAAGAATTTTGACATAATTTTTTAAAAATTGATTTTATTGGCTATATATAATATAATATATATATATATATTATAATATATATATGATGGTCACATTCAACATTGAGAGTCTGTACCAGTGATGGGTAGGAATTTATCAATATAGTGAAAATAGTCCTATTTCCAAAATTGCTATGTAGATTCAATGCAATTCTGATTGAAATTCCAACAGCATTTTACAGAACTAGAAAAAGCAATCTCAAAATTCATTTGGAACCAGAAAAGACCTAGAATAGCAGAAGCAGTTCTAGGCAACAAAGACAAGGCATAGATTACCACAATCCCCAATTTGAAACTATATTACACAGATACTGTGATAAAAACAGTATGGTACTGTCAAAAAATCAGACCCAAAGATTCATAGAACAGAAGACAATGCAGAAGCAACCCCAAATACATTCAGTCACTTCATCTTTCCCATCCATCCTTTCCCTGTACCAGGGACCAAAGTCAGGACCTTGAGCTTGTGAGGCAAGTGCTGTGCCACTGAGCTAAATCCCTGGTCCCATCAGCCACCTCATCTTTGACAAAGGAGCCCTTCTACTTGACCTTATACTTTGTGAGGATAGGAGCTTCCCTGTTCAGCCCTGCACATTTGGGTAACAGTTTTGTTTCCCATGCGTTAGGCAAAGCTCCAGGGGATAATGTTTGACTGGAGTTTTTGTGCTGAGAGTCTTTAGATGAATCATGGAGCAATGTGCAGAGCTGGCTCAGAAACAGTCAAGGGTCTTCAGCTGATTTCCCTCATGGGAACCTCTGAGCATTGTGCAAAACTGGCTGTCAGCTGTCAAGATACAATTTGTGTTCAGCTCCTGAACTTCAGCTCCAGGAGATTAAGGAAACTGTACAGGAAGCTCCATGTTATTGACACTAACTGCAACGTTTCTAGCTAGTCCTAAGAATGTCCCACTTTCCACGTTCTCAGTTCTAAACAGTAGAGCTTGTTCTCTGAAACAGCCTCGCACACACCTCCCTGATACTGTATAAAATAAAAGGCACTGCATCACTGTTTCTTCATGAAAGGGCTGTGTCCTGCCTGATCTCACTTTTCTCCGTATGCCATGTATTGATTATGCTTCACTCTCTCATCCCCTTCCTTGCAGGTTGCTAAGCAGCCATGCTGCCAGTGGCAAAACACCCTGAGTGGAGGAAAGATAACTTCCTTTAATAAATGGTGCTGGAAAACCTGGGTTTCAACCTACCAAAGATTAAAAACTAGATCCATATCTCTCTCCATGCACCAAACTAAAAATCAAAATAGATCAAAGATCTAAAAATTAAAATAGAAACACTAAACCTGCTGGGAGATACATTAGGCAGAACTCTTAAAGATAGTGGTATAGGAAGATTTTATAAACAAAACCTAAATCACACAGGAACTAACACAAAGAATCAACAACTGGGATCTCATCTTATTAGAAACCTTCTGTGAGCTGGGGATTTAGCTCAATGGTTCCAGTGCCTGTCTTGCAAGTACAAGGGCCTGGGTTCAGTCCCTGGTAACCACATACAACAATACTGGGTGTGGAGATTACCCTTACCAGCCTTCAGTACCACATACCACAGTGCCAGGTGTAGTGGCTCACGCCTGTAATACCAGCACTCAGGAGGCTGAGGTGGGAGGATTGGTGTGAGTTTGAGGCTGAGCTCAGGGCCACCTTAAACTACAAAGCTAGAGAACTTGTCTCTAAAAAACAAATCAAAACAAATAAAAAAAATCCTTCTGCACAAGAGAAATCACCAAATAGATTGAAGAGACAACCCACAATGTGGGAAAAACTTACCATCTATTTCTCAGACAAAGGACTGCTACTTAGAATTTATTAAGAACTTAAAAATCAGAAAGCCCCTCAAATTTAAATCCAAAGGCTCAATCCAAAAATGGGCATTTGAAATGAATAGATATTTCTCAGATGAAGAAATAGAAGCAGCAACATGAAAAAAAATGTTTTACATCACTGGTAATTTGAAAGATGCACATGAAACAAGGCTGAGATTCCATTTTACTTCACAAGAATAGCTGCTATCAAGGAATCAACTAATAACAAATGCTGCAGGGGCAGTGGGGAAAAGGGAAGCTTTGTTCGCTGTTGGTGGGAGTGGAGACTGGTAAAACCACTGTGGAAGTCAATGAAGATTCCTCAAAAAACTAGGATTAGAGGTTCCAAGTGATTCTGCTATCCCCTTCTAGAATGTTCCCAAAAGATTTAAAAGCATTATATCCCAGCAATCTATGTATACCCATATTCACAGTGGTACAGACTGTAGTAGCTACATCTTTGGTAACAGCCAAAATACCCATCAACTGAGTATTGGATAGAGAAGATGTGGGTTTTTTTTTTTTAATAGAATGGAGTATAACTCAGCCATAAAGAAACATAAACTAAAAACATTTATAGCTAAATGAATACACATTTAAGTCATACAGGTAAGTGAAATAAGTAGGACACATTTTGTAAATATCGAATCATTTCTCTGGTGTGAGAAACTGAAAGTATAAATGAGGATCGAAATGTATAATAGATAGAGTGAAATAGGAAGACAATATTCAAAGAAGAAGGAGAACTAAAGAGGTGTCACAGGAGAAAGGAAGAAGGGAAAGAAAAAACTGAAGGAAAAATAGAAACAAAGCTGTGTATATAGGAGGAGTTGAAAGAATTGAAGGGGATTGGTAAAACAATAAGAACCAAGATACGCTGCGTACAGACACAAATTCACAATGATGAATGTGATCATAATGCATACCTAAAATGTACCAATAAACTTAATGAATATGAAATAAAAATAAAATTGCAAGAGACATTCAATGTGGGAAAGAGTACTGGGAGTACAAGCAACTGTGAGAAATTAAAGGGAACTTGAACCCTTACTTAAATAGAACCATCCATTATTTTACTAAGAATATTAATCTATTGGTGCTACAACATCTAACTTCACAAAAAGCTAGGAATTCTGAGGGGGATTTCTTAATTTTTAAGAGGTAGCAAGTAAGTAAAAATAGATCATATCTTAAAACTTGTGAGGGAAACTCCTGTGCAGACTTACACAAAACAAATGTCAGCATAGTAGGTCTAACCACCTTATCCTTAAAATACCTGTTTACAAAGCTAGGTCCTGGCTGGCACTCCAGGAAATTGAACTTCAGGAGAGTGCCTAACACTCGCAGTACCAGTGATTCACTGTGCCTAAACTGGCCACCTGCCTTTCTTGTGGGAGTCTAGAATTTGAATAGGTGCTTCGCAGAAGCTGCTGGCTGCTTAGTCCTCAATGAAACTCAGGACACTGAGTTTCTAGTGAACTTCTTGCCTGCTAACCTTTCACATACGCCATCAAAAACTCATTGCTGAGGCAACTAAGTACTTGCTGTGTCATTCCACCTTGTAGGTTTGTACACGGTTTACCTTGTACTTTGCCCAGGTGCCTTTTTCTTTGCTAGTTTTACTGTGTAACCATTGGCCATAATAAATCATGCCCATAACTACTACTATATTGTTATTCCATACAATAAGCACCATAATGAATCATCAAAACTTGATATGGCCTTGAGAACTCTTGACACAGAGCCAAACAAAATATATCTGTAAGGTAAGTCCAACTATAGAGTATTTGCAACCTCTAACCTAAAAACCTGCCCTCTGACCATGGACAGGACACACACTATCCATAAATGAAGGATTTTTGCATGCATCCTCTTATTTATTCTTCATAATAACCCTGCAAATAGACTTTTTATAGAACTACACTGTATATAAACGAGAAAACAGACAGCTTAAGCTTGCAAGAAGCAGGGCTCAGCAGAGCTAAATCTCACTTTTATCTTCATATTCCCTGTATGTGAAGTCGTAATTCCTTCCTCGTGTTAAAAGGAAACGCTGGCCTCTTTGCACTTTCACACAAAGGTAGCTTTGGTTTGATTGGCTCTTACTTCCTCCATTTGTTCCGTTTGGCATCCAAGCTACTTTACTGCCACCTGTCGACCAGTATGGGGAATTATCTCTGCCCCAATATGTTATCTATGACATTTCTTTTAGTAGGATTCTGACTCATTTTACTTCTGGTTCTAAACCATCCACTCCCTTCCATAAAATACTTAACACTTATTACTTATTTTATATGGACAGACACTCATGAGAATGATCTATGGAGAAACACTCCAATTTGTAGTTCAATTTTATAAATTTCCAGACATCTATAGACAAAGGTACTATAATTTAGAAATATGTATATCACTGTTACATTTTATATGAGTTAAAAAGAGATGTTCAATACATATCAGAAAGCAGTGAGTTTCCCTGTTCCTTAAAACTGTGTAGATGCA
>PVIR01025275.1:13168-25139 GCA_004026965.1 Petromus typicus | reverse complement strand
TTAGGTTTTTTGAGACAGGGTCTCGCTTTGTGGTTCAGGCTGGCCCAGAGCTCAGCCTCAAACTCACACCACAGCAATCCTCATGCCTCTGCCTCCTGAGTGCTGGGATTACAGGCGTGAGCCACCACTCCCGGCACTGTGGTATGTGGTACTGGTTGCTGCTGGGCGTGAGTCTCCACCCCCAGTATGGTATGTGGTTACCGGGGATCGAACCCGGGTCCTTGTGCTTGCAAGACAGGAGCCAGAACCACTCAGCTAACTTCCCGGCCCTCTCCGTGGCTACTTTAAGCTTTCAAAATATTTTTTGAATACTGAGTTTGTACCATTTGATAAGTAGTTCTCATTTTTCCCTCACTCCCATCCCCACAACAACCACTCCATTGTGTGAATACAGAAATTTGAATTCCACATTTACAAAATTATGATATATCTATCACTAGAAATTTGTCTGAATCACTAGAATATAAAGTCAAGATTGAACACAGGTAAAATATAAGATATCAGAGCCTGGAATATCAATGTGGGATGGTCAACTATAATAAAGTACCAGCCTGATGCAGAATTCGTACAGTGCAGGAGGCTGTGTATATGTGGAGGTGAGATGGCATAGGGGAAATTCCTGCCCCTTCCTACCTTCTGCTCAATATTTCTGTGGCCGTAAAATTTCTCTAAAAATTAAGTAAATAGATACATATACTTTAAAACTGATTGGAGTGATGGATATATTAATCTGTAAATATATTAAAATATAATTTGTATATTTTCAATGAATTAATTTGTATTGTATGTAAATATTATTTCATATTGAAGTGGGCTAGGGCACTAACACCACTAGCCATCGGTGAAGAGGGATTTCTGAGAACTGAGCCCAGAGCCTTTGCATTGGGCCACATTTTCAGCCTTTTTATTAATTTTTAATTTAAGACAGGGGGCTCTCTAAGTCACTAAGTTCCCCAGGCTGGGCTTGAACTTACCATACTCTTACCTCAGCCATCAAGAGTGCTGAAATCACAGGTGTGCCACATAACACCTGGCCTGGATGTAATATTTTATATAACAATGTTCCTAAGTGGTCTTCCAGGAAACACTTCTGCAATTTCTTTGCAGAAAGAAAGTTTCCTCTGATTTTGGAACTGCCTTTCAATAATGAATGTGAGCAGAAACTAGCTGATCTAGTCAATACCAAAAGTTAAAAACAATCCCTTACAAAGAATATAACTTGCTCAGAAAAAAAAACTTGTGCCCCTTTCTTGTTATCTGACCTCAAACAATAGCTTCAATCTCACTTCTTATAAAATCCTATGCTACTGATTTTTAAGGATTGACCTTGTATCCAGCTATGCTACTAAATTTGGTGATTAAGTCCGGCAGTTTTTTTGTTGAATTTTTAGGATCTTCTATATAGAGTATCATGCCATCAGCAAATAATGACAAATTAAATTCTTCTTTTCTATCTTTATTGCTTTTATTTCTTTCCCTTGCCTAATTGCTGTGGCTAATGTTTCCAGGATTATATTGAACAGAAGTGGTGAGAGAGGACATCCTTGTGTTGTTCCTCATCTTAGTGTGAAAGGTTTCAGTTTTTGACCATTTAGTATGATGCTGGATGATGGTTTCTCATAGATAGCTGAGTTTATTAGTTTAAGATAGAGTCCATCCATTCTGATTTTCTGTATGGTTTTTATCATGGATGGGTGTTTTATTTTGTACAACCTCTGTGGAAATCAGTGTGGAGATTCCTCAAAAAGCTAAGATTGGAGGTCCTATTTGACCCGGCCACTGCTCTGCTAGGTATATACACAAAAGAATTAAAATGTGTGCCTATTTTTATAGCAGCTCAGTTTGTGATTGCTAAATCTTAGAAACAACCAAATGTTCATCAACAGGAGATTGGATAAGGAAGATGTGGTTATTTTACAGAATGGAGTATTATTCACCATTAAAAGTGATAAGATTGAGTCATTTATACTCAAATAAATGTACCTTCAAAACATCCTCATAAGTAAAATAAATAAGTCACAGATATGTAAATATCATAGATTTTCTCTGGTATGAGAAAAGACAGATGTAAATGAGTTCTAGTATATATATAGTTGATATTGTGAAATAGAAAATATTTAAAAGTAAGATGGTGTAGGGGTAAAGAAAGATGGGAAAAAGAGTGTGATAGTAATAAAAAAGGAAATAAAGCTTATTTATATAAGAGTGGGGGTTGCAGAGTCAGTGGGAGGGGGGGAAAAATGAGAATCAAGTCATGTCATCTTCTGGTACAAATTCTCAATGTTGAATGTGATGATGATGTGTATTCATAATGTACTACTAAAGATTTGAATTTTTAAAATCTTATGCTACTAAGTGATCCTGCAAGCAGATTGGAGCTTATACCTTGTGGTCTCTAAGCTTTTCCTGTGTAGAAATCTCATCATAGTATTGGCTTCTATGCATCTCAGATAGTGAGCCCTAGCTGACTAATACTATTACTGCTATAATAAATTAATATCAACTAAATGCTTTAAAACAACAGGAGTTTATTTTTCTTATAGTCTGAGAGTCTAGAAGTCAGAAATCATTTTCATTGGCCTGAAGTCATGTGTTAGGAGGTCTGCATTTCTTCCATAGGCTGTAGGGAAAAATCAAGTTTGAGCTTTTTTCAAATTCTGATGATTTCTTGGTTTGTGGCTACATTGTTCCACTCACAGCCCCAGTGGTCATAATGCCTGTTGTTCTATCATTCATCAGAAGTTATAATTCCTTCTCATAAGGATACCTGTGATCACATGTAAAACTTTCCCATATAATTCATCATAAACCTCCATCTCAAATGTCCTTAATTATTCACATTTGCAGAATGTTAACCATGGCATATAACATTTGAAGGTTCCAATGATTATGAATATGCCATTTTTAAAAACTGTTATTTTGGGCCCGGGATTTAGTTCAGCTGTTCTGGTGCCTGTCTTGCAAACACAAGGGGCCGGGTTCGATCCCCAGTAACCACACACAATACTGGCTGTGGAAACTCATGCCCAGCAGCAATCAGTACCACATACCACATACCTCCCAGCACTCAGGAGGCAGAGGCAGGAGGATTGCTGTGATGTGAGTTTGAGGCTGAACTCGGGGCCAGCCTGAACTACAAAGCAAGACACTCTCTCAAAACAAAACACAAACAAAAAAACCCATTATTTTGTTCAATACAAGAGATTTTTTAATAAATAAAATACAGACAAATAAATAAGTAGATTATAAAACAATATCTAACTGATAAAAGAACGCCATTTTAGGCTTATAAGTGATTTCTGAAATATTTAATTTGTGACTCATATCAAATTGTTTGTGTAACAAATAATGCAAATAAATTTTTTAGAAAAAGGGAAACTTTTGAAAAAGTATTTTTTAACTTTACACAGCATATTTATATGATGTGCTAGAGACAAATGAACCAGAAATATGAGACAGACATTTCTTTTTCTATTAAATAAACTATGTTGTTTACTAAGCTCAAAATATTGGACAACTGATTGAGATGAATTTGTATGATTAGAGAACCTGCTGACTTGTTATTGCAAGTGTTAGCATTAAAATGATTTTTTCACATTACAAATCTATATGCTATTATGATGCATTATAAATCCTTAAAAATCAATTAAAAGTTAGACAAAGTTTAATAGCTATCACCAATATAAATGGTGTTATCAGTAGCTCTCCCTCTATTTCAAAAGTACATTTTCAGTTATACAAAACAATGATTCATTTTGGATAATTTTCCATTAATGATAGTTTTGATTAAAATATTTTTCACTTGGCAGGTCCTAATTGGTAAAAGTCATTATTTTTTATTTTATAAGTTCTTTTTAAAAGTTATATACATATTAATTTCATTTGGACTTTGAAATTTTTCATAATGTATTTGGATAAAATATTTACAACAATGTGTGATGGTACAATGTAAGTCTAGTACTGCCTCCTTACCTGAAGAGAGAACTACCCTATAAAACTTGGCTCAGCTTCCACAGGAAAAAAAGTCTTAAAATATTTTAGATGTTAGATCAAGCATAAGACTGCAAACATTTTGAATTAAAAGTATTATTTATAATCAAATAAATTTTCCCCCATAAAACAGTATCTATAACAGAAGGAGTAGAGATCAATTTTGACTTCAAGTGAGAGTGATTTTATTACAGACAACTCAGTTAGGTAGAAATATTACAGGCAATCAGACAGGAAAGTCAGTACAGAAGATTACTGTGGCCAGCAGTGTACCAGTGAAGGCCAAGCCTCAAGACAAAGATGAAATGATGAGGCTACACACCTCCCAAAGGGATAGGAGAAGTGGTGGTGCCTAACCCAGCAAAGTCTAGATAGACATCAATAACCCCAGTGGGTGATGAAGATCTATAGACCTATCCCTTCGTAAAACATTGCTTTATTTTTCCATATACAGTTGCTACTTGACTAGTTTTCCCATTGGATCAATATTACCTAAGCAGCTGTACTTCCTAATTGTATTGGTGGGTCATAGTTTTGTCTATGTAATAACCCTCACAAACAATGCACTTGGACACAGGCTTTATTTGAGCAATAAGACAGCTTTATTCCTATCTGGGTGAGAGCATAAACTGAAATTAGGGAAAATTTAAGCACCTAGGTAGGATGGGAATTAAGTTTTAGTAGAGGTTCAGTAGGAGTACGGAATCCAGAGTGGAATGTTTTGGACTGAAGGTCTAAGGATGGTCAGCACAGGTGTGCTTATAACACTGGTCCTGAGGAGATTGTGTATTTAGCCCAAATATTCTGTATGGCCATCTATTCTATTTGTAGAGGATCACATAGCCCTTTCCTGTCAGTGGCTGAGAGTGGCATATTGGCTGTGAAGGTTTCTTTCAGGCCAGGCATGACAGTACCCATCTAGTGATTTTGTACCTACCTCATGATTTTGCTCTATAAACTTCCCTCATGAACTGGGTCCCTGTAAATCCACTTGGGCAACCTCTTGTTTCTTGCAGGAGCTATATCTTTTCCACTCTATAAATATTTCCTACTATTAATGTCCACTCTTCCTTAGAATTTATTCTTTGTTTTTGAGGAATATGAACTCCATATATCTGACATCTAGAAGGTTAGGAATTATATTATTTCCCTTGTGTCACCTGGAGGCCCTAAAGCTTTTTTACAAGGAAAATACCAAAAGTGAAATGTAGATAAAATCTACCTTATAAACTGTATTGACTTGTTATTCTCCTCATACTTGGAAGAAATATTAGGCAGACATGAGAAATTTTCTATTTAGTCTGTGATATTAATGAATAATTTTATCTTTCAGTATTTAGTATTGCTTTTACAGTTTAATATACAATTATTTTCCTCACTTAGCTCTGTTCTGTCTTACACTTTTGGAACAGGCAAAATTCTTCAGCTGTTCCCACAAGATTTCTGACTTGATTATTCATTAAACACTAACTACTGCTATTGCTGATGGAATTAAGCTATTATTTAATTGAATGTAAAAGAGAACAGCTAGATTATTCATGTGGGACAATTGTAACCACAAGATATACACAAAGCCAAGAGAAGAACAAGATACACTAGAAACAATGAGATGGAAGAAGAACCAGTTACTATGAGCATGAGAGTGCTTATTTATCAGAGAATGCCAGAGACAACCAAGTGACTTCTAAACCACAACTAGTAAAGAAATGAGGACCTTATTCTCACATCCACATGAAATGTAATTGGACTATCAACTTCAATAAACCTAGTAGATTCTCCCTTTTAAGAGAAGAGTGCTGTTTGAATGACAAATTTATTTTAAATTGTAAAATACTTTGCAGTGAAACTATTTTATTTAGACAATTCCCTGGTTTTGAACCTGTAAAACTGTGTGATAAGTTTGTGTTTTCTCGAAGTCCTTAAATTCATGGTAGTATGACAGCAACAGAAAACTAATAGTATTGGAAACTATGGATAATTTACTTGGCTTTAGGACTTACTTACTTGGACTTATACCCTGCCCTGTGAGATCAACTACTGGGATTATTCCTGGACATCTTCCCCACGCTGCAGGATTATAAATTACAAGGATTACTACACCAGATTATTAGCCTTAAAATTTACTGGAATTTACTGGGATTTAAGGGTGTCTGCCTTGCCCTGGGGGATCTTCAACTATAAGGATTATTGTGGATTATCTCTCTGTTTTATGCATGCTAAGGTTATGCGTATGAAGGATTGGGACCAAACAAAGGTTCAGGGGGCTTGGGGGATTGGCCTCTTCTACTTGTGCCGAATTTGGCCTCTGCTGCTGCTGCTTGCTCAGAGTAGCAAAAGTCAAGCTTGGACTCAGTCTTTTTCTCAAGGTTCAGATTTTGTTGTTTGTTGGTTGTTAATCTTTTTGCTGTGGGACTCATAGGGAAGGAGAAGTAGAGCTTGCCACCAGGGTTCTGGCTGCAACCTCTTACCCTGTCTCCCACATAATAGAATAGATATGCATGCTGATAGGAAGAGAATCATGGTTAGTTGACCATCTTCTGTTTTCTTCTGTACTTACTTGCTTTGCTGGCTCTGCCAGTTCTCATCCTTCCTGAAGCAGAAAAACACTAATCTGACTCACACAGTTACACTTCATCATTGCTGACTGTGATGAACAGGATACATCCAGTCCACTGCCAGAATGCCAGTGTAATACAAAATGAAGATCACTCAGAACTTCACCTGCACACCCCTGCAAAGTTTTTATCAGGGGCCTCTCACTCTGTTTGCTAATGCAGCTGAGGTCTTATTTTTTCTAGCATGTTTACTACTGATGACCCTTCCCAGCACTATATTACCAACTTTTTGCCTCATCTTACCACATCTGTCAGGTGGTCATTTTGGGCACAGTCTAATTTAGAATTCCTATCTGGTAGAAATGCCAGATACAGTAAAATACAGTTCATCTCCAACATAGATTATTCAGTGGTTCCACTTCCACTCAGGCCACAATGACTAGTCACTTGGCCAGTAGAATTTTTAAATCTAACCAATTTCCAGTACTTGTATCACTATTCTGTAAATTTTAGAAGTCATTACTTTAACTATTGAAGACCTTTCTCACTTGTGGAAGAAAATGCCTTAGCACTCTAATATAATTTTCTCAACCAACTCCTTTAAATACATAAAGAATTCTTAATCTCCTTTATAAAGTTTTAAAGTGAATGAAGATAAATTAAACAGCCCTCCATCTTGGAATTTTCCTATGACTGGTGCAAGGCCAGAAGGCCACAGAATCTCCACTTCCTTGGGCCAAACTGAGAAGATAATTCTGCACCTCCTACATTAGTAATATGATATCATGCTTTAGAATGTAGAAATACAGGTAATTGTCTGCTTTAGAATCACAACAAAATTCTCCTGAAAAGTACTTCATTTGAAATTCTGTTACTTGTTAATCTATGTGTTTATAGATACATTAAAATTTCTGGAAGTACATGATTTCTGAGTAGTTTAAAAGGTTTTGAGAGTTACATGAACATGATTTGTAGAGTTCACTCCATATAGTTCTAGACTACTTTTTTAAAATTTCATGTCTTTAAAATCAGATTATTTATTTAAACAAATGGAAGAAAAAGAACAAAGAAGATACACAAAAGAGAAAGAGATTAAAATGATGTTGAGGCAGAAAAAAAAGTGTCCAGAGCAGAGCATGATATTAAACACTGTTGGAGAGAACTAAGAATGGAAAACATTAACACTAAGAAGTCAATGGGGGATTTTGGCCAAAAGGTCACTAAGAAAATGTATTTACCACAGAAATCTCTTCTGATCTTCAGATTCACTAACTCCTTGCCCCCAAACACCTCTTAAATACTAACACATGGGGCTGGGGATTTAGCTCAGTGGTTCCAGTGTCTGCCTGACTAGCACACAGTCCTAAATTAGATCCATTTGACATTTAACACACCACAATGTCAAGTGTGGTGGTAACTCATGCCTGTAATATCAGCACTTGGGGAGCAGAGGCAAGAGAAATGCTGTGAGCTCAAGGCCAGCTGAGCTACATAGTGAGTTCAAGGCCAGCCTGAGGTACATAGTGAGACCCTGTCTCAAAAAACTAAAGAACAACAACAAAAATACTGAGGCACATTTCAGGCTTAAAATGTCTAAAGCAGCATTCATCATCTTTTCTGCTAGAATGCTAGGCTTCCTCTATGCTTCTGCCTCACAGTAAATGGCTTCCTCCTAGTTATGTTATGATTTGATTACTTTATTTCCTGTTTTAAAGCATAAATCAAAACAAATCCAAAAAGCTTTCTTCAGTTTACCAGAGTAAACAGGTTTCTATGTGACCCTGGCTAGTTTTTTTGTCCTTTGCTCACAATTCTGCAGCTACACTAGATTTCTTTATAAAACAGTTTCTGATCACAGTCTCACAAACCGGAAATAGATGTGTCACTTTGGAGTATATTCTCTTATGAGCTTCAGTGTCCTCCTTCATGCTTATCAAAGTGTTCACCTAATTCAACTTCCTCCTGACTGTAGGACTAAGACTTCTTTTTTCTTGCTGACTTTTATTCAGCAATATGAGACTACATCCATGGTTTCATCTTCAGTTTAGTACATTGACCTCATTTTCCATGTGTTTTGAATCTCTAACATCCTCTTTCTATATCATCCAGAGAAAATTTTCTGCTTTAAAAGGCCACATAGTGTTAAATTACTTCCTTAATGTCGCAATTTTACAACCAGTTGATCCATAACCTTAATTACACCTGCAAAATCTCTTTTGTAACATAATCATAGAAGTAATATGAGGGAAAGTTCTTCCTAATGCACTTGGTTTTCATCTGAATTCATATATTTATGTTTGGATTAGAAGACATTTAACAATAAATCAAAGTATAATTTTATTTTATTCTCTACTTATTCTTTCCACAATCTGCAACTCAAGGCCATTCTGCAAATGTAGAATCTAAGAAAATTTTGTTGACTAAACTCATAGCAAATTATATTTAACCTCTGACTTGAAAAACTTCACAAGAAAGAGACACATAAGCACTCAAAATAATCATTCTCTAAATCACAGTTTGTGGTAATTGAATTGTGGCGGCATGTCCAAAGTTGTCAAACAAATAATCCAATTACCAAGGGTGGAGCCCTTAAGTGAGTGATGCTGACCTGACTTCATAATAGTTAAATTTAGTAGACATGCGCTCTGAGGAAAACTATTTCCAGTGAAAAATAAATAGCAAGAAAAGACCTAGGCTCCCACTCATTTTATCCAAGTATATGCAGTAAATCAATTCATTTATAAGATTATCACCTATTCACCTACCAAAATGTATTCAATCATTGACTTGTCCTCAGATTGGCATGTGTATAAAGAAAACTATTGTTATGTGCATGTGAGTCACATATGTTTACTTTGAGCCACTATCGTACCATCATGAGCTTTAAATTTTAAAATCCAGAAAAATCAAACTTCTAAAACAATGAACAATAGAAAAGATGAATGTGTCATATAAGGTAACCTGAACTCTCTTAGGAAGAGTTTATGTTACTTGCTTAGAAATCTTCATATATTCAGACATTTTTGCCAAAGCATTCTATTTTACTGAATGTTGTCACTGGATAATAACACCTATTTGCTTGCAGTGAGAATTTAAAACTTTAAATAATATTTCTTATGAATAGCCTCATCTTCCACAACCTAAAAATAAAATTCAATGTGGAAAGATGGTAATTGGTACTGAAGAAAAACATTTACCTAGAAGCAACAGTGAAAGATAAAGTCTAATATAGGATGACAAATGAAAAGACAATCCTACTGGACTAAAATCCATTGTTTAGAGGATGTGTTAGTGGAAACAAGACCACTCCTCCTGTATCCTATATTTCTGCCCCTGACTCATTGTACATGCCGTCTTCGTTGAGAGTCAGTATGAGGGAATGACCTAGCCCTTCAGCATTATCTAGTTACATCCCCTTCCCCTGTTTCCAAAATTCACAGCTCTTGGTAGGATCCCATGAAGGCCCCCAGTAACTCGAAGCTGAGAACTGCAAAAGGAAGGGGAAACAAGTTTTGAAATTAACAGGCTAAACAAAATCACAGAACAACTCAGTGAGCCAGAAGTGTCCTCCTCCCCCTTTTGTAAGTAGAGCTGAAACAGATAAACACTTATGGCTAGAGGGACAATGAAGAATTCCTGAGCCTATGGTCTTTGGCCATATTATAGAGAGAACAATCCTATTTCAACCCCTCCCCACTAACTGAAGTAACCAGATCAACAGAAGTCTGCATGGTGTCAGGCCCAGAGCAGGAATCAGGACCCATATCCAGAGGGAGCAATGGTCTTCAAGACTATGGACAAGTGGACTAGCAACTAACTATCTTGCTCACAGTGCAAAATTGCTTGGCGAGTTGAAAGCAGACATTGATATGAGTGTCAATAGAGATGTGTGGAAGCTCCAAGTTAATGTAACAACTATGTGAAAATTTCTATTCTTATTTCTATTATTATTTTGGTAATTTTAGTTAATATATTCTTGTTATCTTGTTGTGTTTGGGAGCCTTTAATTTGTTTGTTTAGTTTTGTTTGTTTTGTGTTTTTGCTACTTTGTTTTCATTTCTTCTTTATGTTGGTCTTTACTTCTTAACTGATACTGGTTGATTACTACACTTCAAATTTCAAGGTTTTCATCTTTGTCTTGCTTGTTCTTTTAGTGTTTCTTGTTTTCTGACATTTTTAGTCTATCCCCTCTCCATTTTTGTCTAGTCTCTTCCTCAGTATTCACCTCTTTACCTTCACCCTCCTCTTCTCCAGCCATCTAACAACATAAATATTACAGAGGCCTGTATAAATACATTAGAATGAGAATTAAGTGGTGCTGTGAACTAAACAATACCAGTTTAGCTCATGTCAGGGTAATTCTTTTCAAAATTGGGCTTAGAAGATCCAAACAAAATTACCTACAAACATAATTTGATAGCAATAATCTGTTTTATAGCCTACCTCAATCTCTAAATACGTTTTCCCCTACGTGCATCCAATTTCCTGCCTACACAAATAGTTTCTTCTACTCTCTTGATATTGGCCCTTTAGTTATAAAATAACTTTAAAAAGTCTGACTTTATTCTTATTTTTTAACAATTAATATTTTTCATACTTCCTACTTTCTCTACTGGAAGAACCCCTTCCTTTTTGTCTTCCTCGCTCTTTTGCACAAACCTTCCTATAATAGACAAAACACAGATACAATACCGTAAATATGGTATTTACAAAAGGTGAAATTATCAAAATAAGTTCTAATGTAAATATCTGACATACATTTGGTTATGTTGACATTGTAATAACCAGAACAGATTCTTTCTTCACAACACAGTCAGAGAGGGCCTAATTCAGTTAAATTGAATAGGATAGAGTAATGAACAGTTTCGCTAAAGAAATAAGCTCAGGAACAACACAGCATTGGAAAACAGAACTTAACTAAAAGAAACTTAATATCAAGAAGAAATTCCTTTAACTCTATTCAACTTAAATGCAGGCAAACAAAAATCAAAATTATACAGGCAACAAAATGCCCTAAAAGAGTTCCAACTCTCCCAAAGCAGATCCAATGGGGCACCAAAGGAGAGGAAAGCTGTATGAATGAAGATAAATATACTAAACTTTTCTTACATTAAATAATATATCATAAACAAACCATAGTTCTGCCTTTTGAAACATTTTATTTTATAAGAAATTGTGAAAATACGAGGAAGTGTATTGTAACAAAAAGGAAATTAAAAATGATACTCTTCCTAGCATTGTATGTTATATATTGTGAAATAGAAAATGCTCAATGTAAAATAAGGTGAAAGGGGACAATGTTGAGATTGTAACAAAAAAGTAAGGAAACAAATTTTATATATATGGGGGGGTGGTAGGGTGGGTGGGGCTATGGGAAAAAATGAGAATTAAGTTGTGTCTTATACTGGTACAAATCCCCATTATGG
>PVIR01025275.1:0-13068 GCA_004026965.1 Petromus typicus | reverse complement strand
TACTCTTCTACTCTCATAAATATTTTGACTGGGTTGTTAATTAATCTGAATTGAAAACAAAATCACAGAAGATAAAAACATTTTAATTATATCCATTTTACATGAGTCTGGCAAAACATGAGACATAAAGAAGGACCAAATGGCTAAAGCTTATTTAGTGTCTTAACTGGAGAAAGAAGCAGGAATTTAAGCTTTCTCAGCAGTGTTAGGTAGAAGTTATGTGAAGGTATAGAGAGTAAATGCATGGTGAATAAAGGCTGTCTTGTTATACAGTTAAATCTCAGGTAATGTGTTGTCTGGAGCAGGTTTCTTCTTTTTTGTGTGTTTACGTGGTGCTCTAGATTAAACCTATGCCCTCGTGCATGTAATGTTGTACCAGTGAGCTACAGCCCCAGCCTATTTTATTTTATTTTTAATTTTATCTTATTTTTTAAACAGACTGGCTTAGAATTTGCAGTCCTCCTACTTCAGCCTTCAGTACAGCTGGAATCACAGGCCATAGCACCAGGCTACAAGAATTTATTTTGCAAATATAATTTTCTTTCAGAAAAGGACCACTTTTCAGAACTCTTCCTACATCTGTTGGTTTTCAAAATAACCATTGTAAAAAACATGAAAAAATACATTTTTAATTAATATAGTCTGGCATCTTACAGCCATATTTGGGGGAAATGTGTCCTTAGTCTCGATATGGGAAAATATTATCTGAGTTCTTTTGAAGTAGTAATTCTTCTATTTCCTATGGCATCATTAGATAGATACCACATTAGTGTGTCTGTTTTAAAGAATAGCAAACTGAGAGTAGAGAAAATGGTTAGCAATTTGTGAAGGGTCTGTAGCCAGTAAATACTGAAACTACTGTACACTGCTGCAAGTGTTAATGAACATGCAGATAATTATTTTCTTATGCAAATGTATATTTTGCTTCTGGAGATTTTTATCAGAGAAGCATATTACAAATACTAAGAAACCACGCACAGCTGGAATTAAGGGGATAACAATTTAACATTTATAAGCCAAAATCTAACCACCTGGACCATACAGACACAAATGTCATTATACAGCTTCATTACCAATGAGAAAGATGGTGTTCCATCTTTCGCTAGGCTCAGGTATTTAGGCTTCTACTGCTGCCCAAAGAAGCAAGAGTCGAGCCCAGACTCAGCCTTTTTCTCAAGGTTCCAATTATGTTTTTTAGTGGTTGTTAATCTTTTTGCTGTTGGACTCATAGGAAACTTGAGCTTGTCACAAGGGTTCTAGCTGCATCCTCTTCCCCTGACACCCACACTACATCTTGCAGAGTTATTGCTCTATGAAAATGTAATTTCTCTTCCAATCTGTCTAGTGTATTATAAGTCTATGTTTTAAAGGTACTGATATATATACATATATGTGTATATATATATATACATATATACATATACATATATATATACATATATATTTTCCTACATTTTTATTCTTTCATCACTCAGTTCCTTGACATTTCTCATTTTTAAGCTTTTATAAGAAGTAATTTCACTAGGCATCTTTGTAATCCCTGAAATTTTCCTAGAAATTCTTTACTCTCATCTCATCACTAATTATAATTACAACCGGAAGCAGGTTGTTGAAAGGTAACCAACCAGTTTACAGCCGGTCTAAACTTGCTTTCCAGATTCAGATAGAATTTATGGGTTTCACCAATCAAAGTCAATCTAAACAGTTTATTATAAAGTCTGAATGAAAATAAAAATATTTAAGTAAATGCAAATCAATCAAAAATCTGAAATGAAATGTAAAATCTTTCCGAGTCAACATATAAAACATTAGTCATTATACTGCTTAAGGAAAACAGAAGTAAAGGAAATGTTTCGAAAATGTCAGATTACATGAGATAAGTCTGTGTAGAAGTCAAAAATCCAAAAGTTTGAAAATAAAAGTGCTGCAAAAGACTAAAATTGTCCAAATCTTTATTAAATTTAACCTTTCCAACTTTGTTTCTTTGACTTTATCAATGTAAAGAGGGGAGAACTTTATGATGTTATTTTTGCATAATCTTCAGCATAATTAAGTCACAAGCAGTTCTCAAATAATGTACACCATTCTTGCCTTAGTTACTTTTCTTGCTTTTGTCTCACTGAGATAAAATAACCAACATCCAATGTTAAAGGAGAAAGGTTTATTTAGCTTCCAGTTTGTACAGGTTTATGTGGCATGGCAGGAGGTGGTAGATAGGCATTGAGAGAACAAACAGTTCATAGTTGGCAGAAGATCACAAAGCAACAGGGATGATCATGTCATGAATCATGAATTCTAGATCCAGCCAGCTCTGAAAAACCCCATCTACAGGGCTTTATGGGGAACATCTAAGCAAAGAGATAATGCTTCCTCAATGAAATGTCAGCTACTGGCTTGATAAAGTCACATAATAGTCAATAGCAAAACTGGAGCTAGATTATTTGATATTTAGCTCAGTACCCATCTTATGACACTCTTCCATTACTCATATATGTTGTGTCCTGAGTTTTTTTAAGTATATAAAACTAAAATATACTGCATCTCCATGCTTCATTTTCTACAGTTAAATTATTGGATATAATTTAAGCAATCAACAGGCATTTTCCTGAACAACACTGATAGTGTTCCCATGGAAATGATGATCAGGAAATGATTCCAGGAAATAAATCTGAGTCATGTCATTTGAGAAGGAAAAGGCTCCATTCATAACCAGGTATGACTTAACTTTCAAAAAGTAATGATAAAATTTACTAGTAAGTAAAAGCAGAAAGTACTAGGAAAGATTCTGTAGACTGTTCTAAAATCTTCAATTTGGGGATATGGGAAGTAGAGAAGAAAGGGAATAAGGCTTGGTCTAATTTGTAGTGGCAATAATATAGATTTCATTAATGTATGTTCTATGTTTTTCTAAAAATATTTTCAGCTTCAATATATCAACCAGTAAATGGTTGTTAATATTCTGAAAGTTTCTCCAAAATATCAGAATCTCCAGAAACAGATTATTTTTCAGCAAAACATTATGAAAAGGGAAATATCTTAAAGTTTGTGATTATGTAATTAACATCTATCACTACTTCACGAGTGGTAGTAACGCTAACTAGCACTTCATGAGTCTCAGGGACTCCAAATGCAGAATTTATACATATGAATTTTCAAAAAGCTGTTTTGTCATCTATCAAAAGAGGCATATGACCTGGTGCACTAGCCTGTTCCATTGCTGCCTTTTATGGTTATAAAACTATTTAATCCTTTTTGAGCTTATAGGAGGAGCAAAAGAAGAAACCATTTTGCTATTGTTTAAAATGTATTGCTGCATTAGTTAACTTCTCACTCTGGTGAGACAACTCCTGACACCCAAAATGAGAGGGGAAAGGGCTTATGTGGTTTACAGGTTGTAGACTTTCAGTCAATAATCTACTGTCTCCAAGATAAGGATGACAAATAATAGTCTTAATGGATATAAATTTTTAAAATAATTTCAGAGTTCTAGGACATCCCAAGAGAAACAGCATCATGTGACTGAACAACTTCAGTGTACTGAAATAACTTCACTTAAAGGATAGGGAGCAAGTTACTGATCCTCGTAATTTTAGAAAAGAGTGTATTCAGTAAGACTGTAAGCAAAAGAAACCATATGCAAATACTGTCTGCCATGGGCTGGAGTTATTTTACTTGAAGTTATACATAATAATATTGATATTGCTGTAATTATATAATGGAATTAGCATGTGGTGCTAACAAGTTTTCTCACTATTGGCATGGGCTTTCCCAGACAAATAAAGATAAAATGATCTGTGCGGTAATAGAGCAGATCTGGAGACATCGATGTGAATTTGTGTTGGTCTTAATATGAATACTGATGGAGGCATATAAAATATTTATAAAAATATGTATGTACATGGGTTCATGATCCACCCAGGCATACACAGAAGTGTGCTTTACTAATCCCCTCGGCAGCCTCCAATCCAACTCAGTGAACAGAAATCTACCATGCTAATGAACTGAAATATTCTAGTCACTATATGTAATATGTTCTTGCTAAATCAATCATTACAATGAATCTCCATTGTAAATCCCAGAAAAGTTTTGATACAACTTTCAAGCTGATCATAAAATTCATCTGAAAAACTGAATAAAATGAGGAATATAAAAATTATTTTGGAGAAGACTGGAGGAGGTCTACAAATCATCAAGGCTTATGATAAAGGAAAGGAATGAAAAAATATTTCAGATGTGTTACATATACATACTGATTCCTCACATTGCAATAATTATCTACTGTAAAATTGCATTAATTAAACTTTTAAAATTAAAAGAAATATTTATTATAATCTATGCTGCTATAAACATGGGTTCACAGATGTTGCTACAGTATGATACTTTTACTTCTTTCACGTATATATCTAACAGGGGTCCAGGGGTTTAACTCAGTGGCTCTTGTGTACCTGCAAAGTGGAAGGTCCTGTGATCAATCCCTGGTATCACATATCACAGTGCCAGGCATGGTGGTTTATGTCTGTAATCTCAACACTGGGGAGGCAGAGATGGGAGATTTGCTGTTAGTCTGAGTCTAGCCTGGGTTATACAGTGAGTTCAGGGCCAGCCTGAACTACAAAGCAGGATCCTGTCTCAAAAAAAGTATATGCTTAGCAGAGAAATAGCAAGGACAAATGAAGCTTCTGATCCTAGTATTTTGAGGAATCTCTGCAATAGTTGCAAAAGTCTACATTTCCTCCAACAGTGACAAAGTGTTCCTTTTTCCTCACAGCCCCACCAGCATATGTTGTTGGTTGATTTTTTGATAGCAGCCATTCTTTGTGGACTGAGATAGAATCTCAGTGTTCTTTTTATCTGCATTTCTCAAATGACCAGCGATGTTGAACATTTTTTCATGTTTTTCTGCTGCTTTTACTTCTTTATCTGAAAAATCACTGTTCATTTCAGATGTCCACTTGAAAACAGTCCAAATGTCCATCAATCAGAGACTAGATAAAAAAGATGTGGGCTTTAAAAATAAATAAATAAAATGGAATATTACTCAGCCATAAAGAATGATACATTAGAGACATGTATAGCTAAATGGATGTACCTGGAGGCCATATTCATAAGTGAAATAAATAGGACACAGATGTATAAATATAGAATCACTTCTCTAGTGTGAAAAACTGAAGATATAAATGAGATCCAGAATGTATGTCAGCCTGAAATAAGGAGAAAATATTTTATAGGGAAGGGAAACTGAGGGCAGGAGATTGGGAAAAAAGAGAATCAAGATGTGTCATGTACAAACACAAACTCTCAATGATGAATGTGATCACAATGTATTCCTAAAATATATTAATAACCTTAATTCATTAAAAAGTAAATCAACAACTAAATAGAAAAAAAAGACCCAGTTAAATAGTAAATGTTTATAGGGGTATAATATTAAAAGTTTGTTGTATGTACATACATAAGTTATAATAAACAAATGGAACAAAGCTTATATCAAATTAGCTTACCCCAGACTGGAAATTAAGTTCTATGTTGTAAAAAGATTTGGTCTGTTTTGTCAACTGCTCAACTCTAAGGCAAAATACAAAAATATTTTACAGGTATATTAGATTCCTACAAAACAGAAACCTTTAAAATTGTGCAAAGATAATGGAAGACAGTATGCTATATAATTCAATAAATAATTTCTTATATAAAATATAAAAGTAAAAATAGAGTAAAATATTAATAAATATTACTAAAGGAATATTTGGGGTTAAAGGACACATGAAAGAAAAGGTTTAGCTGTGGATATAATTAAGCTTTAATGACAAGCAAAAGTTTTAAATAAAAAGGAAATAGAAAACAAAATTTCAAAAAGAAAATTAGAAAAAAAATACAGGAATACTATTTTAGGTAATAGTAGGTTCAGTTATTGTTTTGATCCAAATAAATGAAGAGAATAAAAACAAACATATACAAATTATTTTGCAAAATGTTTTTTAAAAAGTATTCTGAAGTACTACAGAAGCAGAAGAAAAAAAATGACATAAAATTTTCAAAGATGAAAATATTATTACAACATTGTGTTTAACCAGTTCCACTTCTTAGTATGTCCGTTATGTGTTTCTTCATGGGAGCAAGTTGATCAATAAATATAAGAATTATTTTTTAACATTGCTCTTAACAGCAATGAATAAACCACTAAAATAATTAAAGATATAATCAGTCAGTAGACTGTTATATAAAAGTCAAAAATCAATCAGTGCTATATTTATCAATGAAGAGAAAATAATAAGTTTGGGGACACAGAAAGCTGAAAAACATCAATAGAGTACATTATAAACAAATGTTAACATGTATACATATATACTTTTATAAAGCAAAATACACACACACACACACACACACACACACACACATATATATATATATATATATATATATATATATATATAGTCTGTGTTATGTATAACCCAATGCATTTTTGTAGAAATAGGGATTAAAACCAAGTTTTCATGCATACTAAGCAAGCACCGAACCCGTCCACTACTCACTCACAAATTTCACTGAGCCACCCCTCTCCATATGGCAAAAATTTAAGTGTAATAAAAAATGGAAGCATACAAATACAAAATTGCAATAATTGTTTATTTTGTGTAGTTACTTTCAGTGAAGGAGGGATGAGGATTTGAGAGAGATGCACAAGTTTAAAATGTATCTCTTAGGTTTAGCACCTTAAAAAGAAAAAATTGATTTGGAACAAATGTGGTACAATGTTAAGCTTTCATAAACTATGTGGTAGACATATGGTTACACATGCTAAGTATAATCGAGCATGTTTCTGTGTACTTAACATATTTTATAACAATGAATAAAGCAATGTGGTTGTGAAGACTGAATACCAACATACCATTAAAGAGAAAGGAGAAATAGAATATTAGGTGAAAAAGGAAGTAAACCAAAAGATATTTAGTTGTTTTGTTGTAATCTTGGATATAATAGAGCATGTAAATGCATATATGTGAACAATACAGTTGTAAATAAATCCTTGATGTAACACAGACAGAGGAGATAATTAAAAAGCATTCTCGCTGCTGAAGACTAAGGCAGGAGAATCAGAATTTCAAGCCTAACCTTTTTGGTTTCACAAGACACTATCTCAAAATCTCAAAAATTTAAAAAGTCCAGAGGATGAAATTTAATACAGAGGCTTTAGATTGAATCCACAAAAGTTAATGATGATAGATAGATCGATGATAGATAATAGAAGATAGATAGATACATAGATAATGCATAGATAAACAGATAGATGATAGATAGATAGATACATACATACATACATACATACATACATACATACATACATACATACATACAACACAATTCTTGAAAATAAGTGAAGGAAGAAAAGCTAGAAGGCATGTGGGGGACTTGGATTAAAGTCTATTTTCTCCATATTAAAGCATTTTGTAAACTTTGTGTCACAGTTTTTGTCACACAGTACTGAGAGTTCTAACACCTGATTAATCTTTCAAATAACCTTAGGTTTTCAAAGTTCTGCCATATATCATTAAGGATATAACGGAGCTAAATATACTTTCTCTAACATTCCTGTCTGGTTGCCAACACAGCTGCTTGAATCAAGCAGAACAAAAGGTTGCCACCTGATTATCGTGCTGAATATCCAATGAGCATTTTGATTTGTTCTGATGAAAATGATTTCCCACTTTAGCTGGAAACACATGTCATATTTTCACCAGGCTGTATTTGTGTTTAAATATGCACGCTGTGACATGATGTGGCACATTTCTTTCTTTTTTGCCTCAAGAAGCATAATGCTGAAAGACTATCATCAAATGACACATGCCAGTTTAAAACTCATTTCCTCCTGGAATCTAAAAAGAACACAAGGTTCATGTCATCATCTACTCTTTCAATTGCATCAATCAGGTAGTAAGATACTAGTGTATTCAAGTTCATGGTGCCCTGCAAATTATTTATAAAAATAGACAATGATTAGATTCAGAAAACTGGACAGTATTTATAAGTGCTGTGTGGTTATTTCAGAAAATCCACAAAATGGTTCTCAGAGAAAGTTTTCTGAATTTATTTTTTATTCATGTTGGATTATGTTTATAATACGTAATGAAAACATGCACTATGTGAAGTTGGTGCATGAAACATCTTAATTGTTTCTCATCTGCCTCTGTTGTTTTCTTCCCTTTATCTCTTGGTTCCTTTCTTTTTTGCAAAAGATCTGTTTCTCTATTTGCTATTATTTCTAACTTTCATTTTATGTTTATATATAAGAAACTCTACATAAGCAGTTAGCTAATTTATTTCATTCAACATTATGATTTGGAAATATATTGCCCTTGCAACGTTTTAAATTTTATTTATGTTTTAAATTTTATCAGTACATGTTTGGAATACATATAGATTACATCTATTAATCAGTGTTGGTAAATGTAATTTTAATATATCTTAAATGTAAATGTAAATTTAATACATTTTAAATTATATATACATAATACATCTTAAATTTTTATATCATCTTCCCCTCTCCTCCTTCATCTTTTGTTCCTCTACCCAAATGAAAAAGATCTGTCTTGCTGTTTCTGTTAGTTTTTATTATGCTCTTTGATGTATTTATATTTTGAATTTCTCATAAAGTGATACAATGTAACGTAAACTGTGTGTGTGATTTATTTCACTTAAAATTATGTTTTGAAAATACGCACTTTTTTGCCACAAATGACTCAGTTTTATCATTTGTGACAATGTATTATATATAAATACCCTGTTTTCTTTATTCTTTCATCCTCTCATGGGCACTATAGACCTCTTCAAATGTACACATTGTGATTTCTTTTGCTATAACACAGGGTACACATGATTCACTCTAATGTCTTGTCTATCTCATTGGAAAAGATACCTAGAAGGGGAAAAACTTGCTTGAAGTTTCTTTTTTTAGTTATTTGTGAAAACTCAATACTGATTTGCCTAGTGATTGTACTGGTTTACATTCCCATTAACAATGTAGGGGGTTCCTTTTTCCCCACAACCTCTCCAGCATTTGTTATTTTTTTAATAATAATAATTCTCTTGGCAATGAGGTGGAATCTTAGCTCTGTATTAATTTGCATTTCTGAAATGTTCAGAGTTGCTATACATCTCTCATGTTCTTATTGGCTATTTGTACTTCTTTTGAGACTGGTCTGTTTCACCGCCAAATTTTTACTTTGGCCTCTTATTTTAGAGTTATATATCTTTTACTTGTTTGTGTATTATATATATTAGTTATCTGTTTAAGTTGTAGCTGGTAAATTTTCACCATTCAGTAAGTAGTCTCCTCAATCTTTCTATTTTTGTTGTTATTTTGTCTTTTTTTTGAGCAAAATGTTTATAATTGATACAATCCCATTTATTGAATATTGTTTTTAATGCTTTTGCAGTTAGGGTTCTTTTCAGAAAGTCTTTGCTAATGGCTACAACTTTAAGAGATTTACCTGCTATATCTTGCAATAGGCTCTTTCTGATTTAATACTTAGTTATATTAATTATTTTGACTTTAATTTAGTATGTGATGAAACATACAGGTCTCGGTTCATTCTTCTGCATGTAGAAAGTTGTATTTTTCCTAGCATCATCTGCTAAAGTGTCTTATTTTCCAATATGAAGTGGTTTTGGACCCTTTGTCAAAGATCAGATAGTTGAATATGTGTAACATCATATCTATATCATCTGTTCCATTAGTGCACATACCACTTATTGTGTCTGTAACATACTGAGTTTATCACTGTAACTTTGTAATAAAATATGAAGCATAGCATCTGTGATGCCTTCCCTTTTTCTCTTGTTCAGGATGACTTTTGCTATTCTGAGCCTCTTCCAGTACCATGTGAATCTTGAAATTCTTTTCTTTAGCTCTATGTGCAATTGGCAATCTTTTGGGGGACTGCATTAAATTTATATATAAATTTGTTTTAAGTATGGCTATTTGTCATTGTTTCTGCCTAGCCAAGAATAAGAGATATCTTTTCATTTTGTGATGATCTTTCCGGTCTTCTTGTTCAGTAGTTTCAATGTACAGACTCACTTCATTATATTAATTCTGAATTATTCATCTTTTCTTCATGCCATTGTGAATGGTCTTGTTTTACAAATTTATTTCTCCATGTATTTATTATTGGTGGACAGGAACCTCACTGATTTTGTGTGTTAATTTTGTAGTTTGTTACATTGCTGAATTTGATGATTAATTCTAAGAGACTTTTGGTGCAATTATTGGGATTATTTATGTAAGGATCATGTAATTTGCAAATAATGTTAATATAATTTCTTTCTTCTGTATAAATCCCCTTTTATTTCTTTCTCCAGCCTGAGTCGCTCTGACTAATGCTTTGAGTACCATGTTGAAGAAGAGCGGTGAGAGTGGACATCCTTGTATTGGTCCCGATTTGATAGGAAATACCTTCTGTTCCAATATGACGCTGACCATTGTTTGTCACCAATGGCCTTCATCCAATTCGGATAAGCTCCTCCTATAACTATTTTCTTCATGTTGTTAATGAATGTTACAATTTGTCAAAAGCTTTTTCTGCATTTATTGATATAATAATGAGATATTTTATTTCCTACTCTTTATGTGCTTTTATGCATGTATTGCTTTGTACATGTTGAATCATTTTTCTTTCTAACATCATGCTTACTCAATTAAGACATATTGATCTTTTTGATGATATGTTGCATTCTATTTACCAGTATTCTGGTCAGGATTTTTGTGTCTGTGTTCATTAAATAGATTACTCTGTATAGCTTCTTTGTTCATTTAGTTGGGTTTGTGTCTGCTTTTGGAATCAGAATCACACTGTGTCTTTCAGGAGTGAGTTAGGAAGTGTTTGTTCCCTTTCGACTTCATTATTAAGTTTAGGAGCACTGATACCAAATCCTCCTTAAAGGCCTGGTAGAGTTCACCAGTGACTCCAGCAGGTAATGTGCTTCTCTTTGTTGGTAGATTTTCTTTATTACTCCTTCAGTTTCAGTACCTGATTTGAGGTTATTCAGATTTGTTTTCTCTTCTTGCTTTAGAACTGGTTATTCATATGTGTAGGAATTGGTCAATTTATTCAAGATTTTCCAGTTTGTTGGGGGTAAGTTTCGCATATTGGCCACCAAGCAGATTCTGGATTTTGGTGGTATCTGTGGTGATTTTACCTTTTTAATTTTAATTGTGTGGAACTGAGTGTTTTATTCCCTAAGATTAACTAAAATTAACTAGTGAAGATCAAATAAGATTTACTAGGAGTTTATCTATTTTTGTTATTCTTTTAAAAAATTACCTTCTTGGGCTGAGGATTTGGCACAGTGGTTCCAGTGTCTGCTCTGAAAGCACAAGGTCCCAATTTTGATCCCTTGTAGCCACATATAACAATACTGGACATGGAGACTCAGCACCCACCAACAATCAGAACCATATACCATATAGCACAGTGCCAGGTGTGGTGACTCACCCCTGTAATTCCAGCACTCAGGAGGCAGAGGCAGGAGGATTGCTGTGAAATGGAGGCTGAGCTCAGGACCAGCCTGAACTACACAGTGAGACTGTCTAAAAATTTTAAATTTTTTTTTTAAAAAAAAGCTTCTTAATTCATTAACCCTTTGGATTGTTTTAAATCTCACTTTATTGATTTCTGTGACAGTCTTTATGATTTCTCTCATAATATTAGGTTTGAATTCAGACTGTTATTTTTTCTAGAACATTGAGGTACATCATTAGGCTACTTGAGTTTCCTCTGTCTCGTGCAAGCACTCATAGCAAAAACATATTCCTTTTAAGACTATTTACATCATTTCTGTAGGTTTTTATATATTATAGTAGCAGTTGTGTTTGATTCTTGGAATTCTGTAGCTTTTTCTTGAAATTTTAATGTGAGTTTTCACAGCTATACGTTTCTTCCTAAACTTCTTTTATTGTGTCACACATGTTTTGGTATGTTGCACTGGCATCAGTGTTTGATTCTGAAGTTATTGAATTTCTTCTATGATTTCTTCATCCATTCATTGAGTGTTTAATAGTGTTATTTGATGTCCAGTTGTTTGTAAGACTCCTATTTTGCATTTGATTTCTAGTTTCAGTGCACTATGATCTGATAAGATATACTGTTTTATATGCATTTAAGTAGGCTGTATCAACTAGTGTGTGGTCTATTTTGGAGAAAGTTATATGCATTCTATTCTCTTGTGATATGGTAGAAGACTTCATAGATGCATAATAAAACCATTTGTTAGACAGTATGGTTTAGTTTTGATATTTCTTTACTAATGTTTTTAGTTTATCTCTCTGTGAATATGGGATATTGAGGTCCTTCACTTATTATGTTGGTTTTTGTCTGACCTTTTATGTCTAATATTATTTTTTATGAATTTAAGTGACAATAATTGGTGAATAGATATATATTTAAACCTATGATTTATTGCTGTTAAATCATTCCTTACTTCATATGTAGTGAGCATATTTCCACAGTCTGATTAGTTTTAGCTGGAAGTTTACATTGTCTGAGAATAAAATTGCTACATCTGCTTGCTTCAGTGGTGTAGTATGTAGGAAATATTTTCCATCTTTGATTTTTAGTCCATCAAATTTTTGATAATTTAGTTTGTTAGTACACGTGTAGTACATAATATTTACATTCTTTGTGGGAAGTTGGTACATGTACATCATACACTGTAATTTTTTCTTTCATTTTCACACTCTTCCTTTTCTCCTCCACTAGTCTCTTCATCCTGTTCCTTTATTTTCTGTATGTGTTTGCAATACATAACGTTTACATTTCTTGTGTGGAGTTTGTCCTTGCATATAACATCCCAATTTCTTTTTTGAATCTTATCCCTTCTCTCCCTCCATCCACCTCTTCATCCACTAATCCTTTGAGGATGATCTATCTGATTCTTAGTTTTTGTCTTTAATTTTTCTCTTTATCTTTATTCTGCATTTATAATATAAAAAAATCATGTTATTTAAGCATATATTTCATTTTTACAATTAAACATATGATCTCAAAATCTATTCTTTTTTTTTTTTTTTTTTTT
>PVIR01025274.1:0-25059 GCA_004026965.1 Petromus typicus | reverse complement strand
CCTTACTTTTTTTTTACAATCTCAACATTGTCCCCTTTCACCTTATTTTACACTGAGCATTTTCTATTTCACAATATATAACATACAATGCTAGGACTCATTTACATCTTCATTTTCTCATACCAGAGAAAAGATGCGATATGTACCTATCTGTGCCCTATTTATTTCACTTATGAGGATATCCTCAAGGTATGTCCATATAAGCAGAAATGATTCAAACTTATCATTTTTTATGGCAGAGTAGTACTCCATTCTGTAGAAGAACCACAACTTTTTTATCCAGTCTCCAGTTGATGGACACTTGGGTTGTTTCCAAGATGTAGCAATCACAAATTGGGGTGCTATAAACATGGGTGCACATAGCTTAGTGTTTTATTTTTTTAGGATCATAAATTTACTTTATTATTACATACCATGAATGCAGAACATTTATTTAACAAAAACTTTTAAAGTCACAGTTTGTCCTACAATTTCTGTGCTCAAATTAAAGAGAAAATAGCAACTAATTACCAAGGTCCTAGGTTTATTTTGTAGAAAACTCTCTGTTAAAAGATATTTAGGTGATAGTGTTTCAAAATTGCAAAACTTTATCTGTTCCTCAATATGTTTTCTACTGTAGGAATTATTTCAGTAAAGGTTTACAGAATGGTAACTAGCATAGATAAATTGATTAGAAGCTTTTCTGTTTGACCAAACTGAGGGTTCTACCGGTAGCCCTTAACCTGTCTAGCTTAACTTCTTCAACTCATAAATGATGAGTAGTTTCATCTGTCTTATAGAATTGAATGAAACATATTGAGATGCTTAGAGTTGTGAATGCAATGAGAATACATTATTGAGATAATATTGAGTTGCTCTGTAAGTGAGAACTTACTGAAAAATCTGTGAAGACCTACGACTGCCAAAAAGGAACACATGAGTTTGCATGTAGATGTGTTTTGTTCTTCAGCACTCACTCAAGACATGTCTTGGTCTAAAATGCACAGCAAAATTTGAAAACTATACCATTTTATAGTTGTTCGACTTTGGTTATCAATATGCTACTTTTTAATACTTCAGAATGACAAGTTTAACTTGAAACTGAACTCATGAATGATAGGAAGATAAGACTAACACTCACATTAACTTTCAAAGCTCTTAATTCAGCTCATGTTGAAATTTACATGTTTTTGAAAGAAAAAAATGCATATATATTCCTCATACATTCTGCTCTAAGATCTTATTTCTGGCAGCTCCTGATGACTTCTGCAATATTATTTTGGTTATAGTCACATAATCAAGAAAAAGACCAGCTACTTCAGTGAACTTCACAGCCTTCAGGTGTCTCCGAGAGTAAAAAAAAAATAAATAAATAAATAAATAAAAAAAAATATATATATATATATATTTAAAATGTTCTTTCCTTTCAGCTCTCTTCTTCCAGGGTAAAGAGTTATTGTGAATTTTAAAAAAATGTATACCATCTCTGAGAAGTGCTGTTTCATATACATTTACAAATTGCCATTGAAATAATGATTGTAATAGCAAGATAACCTTCGGTTCACTTTTAAAATCCAATTTTATATATCTCCCATTAGCTTTTCATCAATTTGTGATGTGTGGAATTGTGTGTTTCCAGCCATCACATTTGATTTGTAATATCAGTGAACTTGGGAAGCAGGAGAACTCATGGTTGAGAAAATATTCTCTACAGATTGTACTTGATTTCCTAGGGTACAAGTTAACTTTCAAGAATAAATTTTGGACACTGAATTCTCTAACTCCAGTGAGGACACTACAGAATTACTAACTGACCCTTAATAAAGTCATCTTTTATCTCTGAAGGGATACTTATTTGCTTAGTTTATGCTTCAGTCAAAAAAGCTGTGAGGTTGTTATGGACACAGCGATACTTTATTCCTTTTCTTGGTTTTGTTATTACCTGGGCAGAAATCACAGTAAGAATGTGTGAGGTCTGTAGCCATGACTATTGTATCTATAAAGATAATCAAACTCAGGCCTTTGTGTTTGCCAGGCACAGTACCTCTCTGTTACATCTCTGGCCTTCTTTATCATTATTTTTCTATCTTTAACATATGAGCATAATTTTTATCCAAAAATATTATTTTGTCACAATTCTTGGGTCTTTTTACTTAATGCATTTTTCTGAAGTATTAAAGAAAGTTCATGGCTGGATCTTAGCAATATACCTTTTATTTTTTCCTTTACTGTATCCCCAGGCTTTTACCTCTACTTCAATTTTTTTTTTTCTATTTTCACCTAGAGTAAAATTATCTAACTTGGAGAGATGCATTTTTTCCCCAAGATTTTCTGGGCTAAATTGGAAATTAAAAACCTATTCCATTTATAAGCAAAATACACCAGCCTGGGTTATCGCACACCTTCATGAGAACCCTTTGATTGAAGAGGAGTCTTATCCTTTAATATCTTAGTTAAACTCATGTCTGTCATGACTAGTCCATTAAACACTATTATCACAGTTTGAGAAAGACCATGAATGCTTTATGTCCATTGTTTCTAAACACTGCTACACATTCTAGTCTCCAATTGTAAACAGAGAAATGATAAGGCCAACTTAGAGATTCTCAAACAAATCTTGATCCCAAACCTGTTAGTCAGGACCCAGAATATTAACTTGATTTTTGTTGTTGTTGTTGTTGTTTTTTTTTTTCCATCTCTTGGTTTAATTCATACAACACTGCAGTTAAAAATAATAATAAAATGAAATCAGAACTCATGTGATTAGTGATCTACTCTGACTTTCTCAGTGATAGTAAAAAAGATGACAGGGCATAAGAATCCATAATTGTATAAAGGCAGAAACAGACTATCTTATAGTACATTTACTTTGGTAAACATCCTGCTATATCACACAGTTCCCTCCCTTTCTCAGAAGACTTTTAACCAATGAAATACAATAATTAATTGTAAACTTGAATGATTAATAAATTCTTATCTGATTAGTGGTAAGTACTTCTGGGTCTGTCTGTGTATGATTGACACCTGGGGACACCTAGAAAACCCTCTTCTGGAAGTAGGCGGCACCAACCAATAGGCATGTAGCCTGAGGAGAATGAAAAAAGGGAGAGAAAAGATGAAAAGAAGGGAGCGAACAAAGAAGTAAAAAGATTAAAATGTGGCATAGTAATGTGCTAAAGCCTTACAATAAATAGTATAGCCCATAAATATATAGTAAAATAAAAGCATAAATGTACTACATAGTAATAGAATGAATGTTTATTGAAATAAATTTCTCTTGACACCTTTCAGTTATAATCCCACAGTGATCACTGCACCGTGGCCACAATACAGCTTTCTGGACCATGGTCATGACTCCAACCCAGATAGTAGCAGTGTTAGGCCTCATTGAGTGTGATGTAGAGTTTGCCTCAGGATTCAGAGCCACTATTCAGCTTGTTAAAACATCTGCTCTGGAGAAATGAGTGTGATTTGTAGTAAAATGGGTCCAGTCAGTTACCAAAGACTTTGTCATCAGATATATTAATTTGATTAAATGTTATTCCTTTCATCATAACTTTCTTCATCAAGATATTAAAAAATAGAATAGGTGCTTCCATCTTGAATATTTCTGGGATTGACCTGACCAGAGGCAGAATAACTTTAGAGATTGAATATTTGGATGTGCAATGTCTCCTAAAATTTCTTATGGTGAAAGATTTGTCTCCTTCAAGGTATGTTTAGAAGATATTAGGGAAGATACTATGGACCTTTGGCACACAGTGACTCACAGCAAGTAGATAGAATTTTAAGGCAGCCATTGATAGCAGATGTGGGGCTTCACCCTTTTGCATCTCTCTTTGCTGCCCTCCAGAGCCAACTGGCATGGATTTCAGAACAAATTGGTCCACCTGGTCCTGCACTGCCACCTCTAAAATTGTGGGCTAGAAAATCATTTCATAATCTAAAAAAATAAATTTCACTTGTGCTTAAATGTAACATATAAAATATTATCTAACTGAAGACAATAACTCCAGGTGTAGCTCACCTTTGGAATGTTTGCTTATCATGCGTGATACTCAGAAGAAGATCACTATCTCTACCATGATAAATAAATGAATAAAAATAAACAGTAGTGTGATAGCAATAATTAATTGCACAGATATACAAAGAATTGAAGATACCCAAAACTATTCCGAGCAAAGTATATGTATGAACCCTTGAGAGAACTATAGTGTGGCATTTCTGAAGAAAAAAAAATCAAATTAAATTACTGAAATTTAATTCTTACTGATATCTAAATATATATATATATATATATATATATATATATATATATATATCACTACTATATTTAAGTAGGAATTTGACAAAAATTTCAAGATGCCTCGTTGCATTAAATCTGGTAAAATAATTTATATATACACACATAGATAAATTGTCAAGGCACAAAGCAAATATTTCATAATAAATATAAATATGAGGAGAGAATAATACTTAAACTATATTATTCTATTTCAATTGTATGCATAAATATCTTTTAAAAAACATAAATAAAAGTCATCAAAGAAAACTTAGAGTTATGACAATATTAAAATAAGATTTTTAGTTCACATGTAGGCAACTTAAGAAAGGAGTTGCATTAGTTTGAAATGGGGGTGATTATTATATGTACAGAGCTAAAATGCAAAGTGTTTAAAAGATTAGGGCTCCCCTTTTATGCAGGATATTTCTAGTTTATAGGCTATAGACTCCTTAAAATATTGTAGTGCCAATTTGTAAAACTCATTTAAGTTGGGGTCATTCAAAGTACATTTGTTTCTCCTTCATTCAAATGTATCATGCCAGTTTTAAGATTGGATGAGTCTAGGTGAAAGGTTTTTTCTGGCTTTAGTTTCCCAGGATTAAGGCATTTGATTCATTTTCATATTAATCAAATTAAAAAATGTAGCTTTCTTTCCAGAATTGCCATAATTGATCAATAACAATAGAAACAGTGAAATTTTGTCCTATGAGATTCATGATGTTATGTATAGCTTTTGAGTGTTTGTGGATGAGAGATGTTGCTGCTTCAGAATCTTGGTTTCAAATTTGCTCAGGTAAGCCCCTAACAGATTACTGGTCAGCAGCAATATTGACACACTCAGTTTTTTGTCAGTAAGAGAGCACTAGAGGTAATTGTAGCCTTCTGGGTAATCTCCTTCAGACATCAGCAGGTTTAGCTTCTAACTCTGCCATCTACACCAAGCCTACAAATAATATGTGCCCTGAGTTCAAAAAATTGGGAATCAATGTGGTGGACCATAGTATATACATATTTTTTTTGTACAGAAATTGCTGAGATTAGAAGAGCTGTTGTCATTGGAAGGCTGCCCAAGTAATTTTTGATATGAGAGAAAAGAAAAGAAAATTTTCAAAGAATGTAGGGTTTTATACTCTAATCTGTTCTACAGAACAAACAATAAAAACAATCAAGGGTAAGTTGGGAAGTAATTTGTGAAACATATATTGTTAATGAAAACTGTCATTTAACTTGTTACATTTATTGCATAAATATGTTCCTTTTCCTAGTATTTAGATAACCATTTAAGGTAGACCTTAGGTCCACATTTATATGACCCAACTGACCAATGAAATCATATCAGCTGAGTCAGCAAAATTGACAGGATTCTCTATTTAAATTTTAGCTCAATCCATTCTTTTTTAAGGCTTCTTTTTTCAAGCACTGGTTAAAGTAATTACAAACCACATTCGACATGTAACAAGATCTGATCCTTATACGAGATTTCATTTTATTTCAAAATTCCATTGACTGTATTATCTATGACCATTTTTTTTTTTTCGAAAGAAGAGTGGTACTTTTTCTTCATTATATCCTTTGCTACACATGTTAACATGAACATTTTTAAGATATGTTCCTTGAAAGGAAAGTTAATCAGTCTTGAATATATCAGATAATGGTTTCTTTCTGAGAAGTATTTACCTAGTTCATTTTGCATATATGGCTGGGCTCTTAGGTTTTTTTGTTTGTTTGTTTTTGATTTGGCTATTTTGAAGTATGTTTTTGTATTTTGAATTTTAGTTTTTCATTGAAAAAGTGGTCACAAAAGGCTGTCTAAAATCCTGTACGATCTCACTTCACTCTGTTTCTTCTTCCTTGAGATTGCATAACTTTTTTTTTTTTCCTTGAGCATCGGGTATTGAACTTGTAAGTTAGGGGTGTGTTAGGTGCTAAATACTGGTCCCTGTAGAAGCTTCTTTTTTGAACCAGGGCTGGTCCGGAACTCAGCCTCATACTTAACAATCCTTCTGTATCTGTCTCTCCTGTGGTGGGGTTACAAGTGTAAGCCACTGTGCCCGGCACTGGAGTATGTGTTTTTGATTGCTGATGAGCATGAGTCACCACATTCAGCATTGTTATATGTGGTTACTGGGGACTGAACTCAGGACCTTGTGCTTACAAGGAAGATTCTGGAACCACTGAAGTAGATCCCCTATCCAGAGAAGTTTTCTAATTTGAGGTAATCCCACTGTCAATTTGTTACATTATGTTAGTTTATTCTCTGAAAAATTCCTTTTATTGTGGTAATTGTTGTTCTTTTGATGACTTTATCACAGCATTCTTTTTCATTAAGTCAATCAAGTTCATACTACCCCTTTCTTAAAGCACAAGAGAGAATATATCATAGATATTGTGAAATAGAAAAATTTGAAAGAGAAAAAGGTGGAGGTAAGTGATTAAGGAAAGAAAAAAATACAGTGTTAAAGAAAGCATATGTATATAGGGGGCATGGAGTTGTAGGATGGGTCGAGGAATGGGTAAAAATGAAAACTCCTGTCGTGTACTGGTACAACTTCTCAATATTGAGAGGGACCATAATGTTTATATACAAAGCACCAATTAAGATTTCAATTAAAAAAAAGTCACCTCTTTTATACTATAGTGGTTTAAGTCTTCCTTTTGGTTTACAAAGATCCTTTGTCTTGACTCATTTTTTTCCATATTCTACTTGCACTGTAAAATCTATCTCAAGTGACCCAAAACTTTTTGTTCCCTCAGATCTGTGCTAATGTGGTTTTATAATCCTCTAAATCATATATGACTGCACATTTTAAGCATCTTGTGTACTATAATTATCTGCCTGCATTGTATTTGTGCATATATCTTATTAAATTATTAATATCTTTAATCTTACACAGTGATCGTGTCTCATCCTGTATTAAGTAGATAGGTGATAACTTTCAAATAATTTTTATGATTCTGGTACCCACATGGATTAATTTGAAATTTTAATTTTCTAAAATCTAACATGTTTTCTTCCAAATGGGAGAGAATAATTTTTAAAGGAACAACCTAAAAATGTCTTTCTGAAATAAAGATGGCATGGTAAAAGAGATACAATGGCAGCAGAACATAATTAATTAAATCTTGAAATTAATTAAATCTTGAAATAAATACTATAACTGTTTGGTTAGTATGATAAGGTAAACTGATCATACTTTTTAAAGAATACAAGAGAAACATACTTATATTCTCTAATGGTGAACTTTGTTTACAATCTAATATAGAACAAAGGAACCATCATGATTTATCTTCAACAAATTAGCCTTGTAGTACACACTCAATGCCAGGCAATAAAACATAAAAATGATGTTATTTGCATAGTAATGAGTAAATTAAGAGATTTAGTCATACAATATGGATGACTAATAACAAGTCTATTTTTCACTGCTCTGTTCAATTCAACATGCACTGCTCTGAACTGTTCATGAAACCCCCTAGACACTTGTGAAGAATTCTTATGAGTACATCTGTGGAAATCAGGAGAGAAATCACTTGTAAATTACTAATTTATACCTATAGAATTTTTATCTCATTTGACTAGATTGTGAACATTGAATTATTTTAAAAATAATTGTGCTATTTCTCCATATCTGGCATTGAGCTTTCAAAAAATCAAATTGAATATCAGAGCCCATGAGGATTTAGGTAATGTTCGGTATAGAACTGGGAGTAGATCTTGCAAGCTGGGCTTCTTTCCTCTGTTGATCTCTCCAGAGGCTCTTATCTGTCATCTTTTTAGGAACAAAATCATTGACAAGAATGATTTTTTTAAAAAAATACACATGTCATGTGCTTTTATAAAACACATATTTTGACCTATATTAGTCATACATTGTCAATACAGAAATGTATTCCACCTTTTCCACCAATAGAGAGCTACATCTTTTCAGTGGAGATGGCTAATCCCATCAGTACTGAAGACTAGAAGACATTGTTTGGAAATGTAAAGCCCTATTTGACTTACTTTGTTAACACTCAGAAGTGCATAAAAATTCTCTCCATTTTGCCCTTTCTTTTAGCTTTTCTGATATAAGGATAAAATTGTGCTATCAGAAAATATAGTATCTATGGTCATCATATAAGTCTCCTCCATGAAATTTTAGTTCTGTCTTTCAACGATCATGGTGGATATGCTTGTCATATTTACTTCCTTAAAATGAAATGATGCATCACTTCTGCCCGCAGGAATGATACAACAATCTATTCTGGAGCAAACCTTTAATGGAACAATAGAAAAAAAAAAATCCCTTTTCCACTTCCCTCTACCCGCTCTTATATACCCTAACCAACACAGAGGCCGCCAGCGATCCAATCATCTTCCTTCTGTCCTAATAAGGTATCACAGCTGTGCGGCAAAGCAGGTTCCGTCACTTAATCCACGCCCCTTGGCAATCTGCCCGGCGCCATCTTAGCTGGTGCTGCTCCCGGCATCTCCCCCTTTTTGTTTTAGATCCGAGAGCGTGCCTGTCTTAGGTTGATAGTCAATCCCTCGTGGCCTTACCCGTCTTCGGGAACGTGTGTTTGGCCACACACCCCTGTCTTAGGTTGGTACACAGGATTGTCCGCTCTTACCCGTCATTGACTACCGCTTTAGCAAAGTCAGCCAAATGCCGCGGTGATTTCCGGCCTCAAGGACTTGGAGTGTCTGCACCACCGCCCGTTCTCAAGCTTGCTGCCTAGCGCACCACCATCGCAGCGCCCGAAGCCTTGCTCTGAGGGCGAGAAGCAGCAGCAGCATTCCCAAGGCAGCACTCCGGGACCATGCTTGAAACACTTGTCCCAGAAACGCAAAGAAGGACGCTGCGGGCAGGGGCGGACCGCGTGTCTTATTGATGGCAGCTATCTGTTGTAAGACTAGAGTCTTATTTAAACCAAGTTCCACTTAACAAGTTGTTCAGTTGGTGTACCGTCTGGATGCATTGCGCACTCTGGTGGCTGTTACACACACACACAGTGATACTGGAGATTATGAGGTAACAATGCAGTCTGCTGGTTCAAGGTAACTATGCCAGTGTGAAGGAGCTGATTTATCTCGTTTTGGGTCTGAAGCGCGGCAGCTGTCTGTTCTGCAAGCTGGTCCACGGTGGCCGCCGTCAGAGTCATAGAGGCGACTGCAAATCCCACCTTGGCAGCTGCCCCTACCGCCGCCACAATGGCTGTCACAATGGCTGCTGTTACTCAAAAAATTTCTACGCACGTGATAAAGCAACACCGGGATGGAATCTTCTATGCTAACTGGTAAGGGCACATAGGCGGGCACACAAAGTATGGGCAGAAAAGCTTCAACATGAAGAGACAGAGCAATTCATAAGCAAACAATTCAATTCCCCCAACCCTCCTTGTGTCTCATTCCACAATACAAAAAAGAAAGGTGGCAAAAGGCAGGGAGGGGCCCGTAAGGTGTAGTTCTTCAACCCTCTGCCTGTAATATTGACAGTGTTAACCCAATCAAAGTTATTTCCATGCATAGTACCTTTGGAGGCTGGACGCCATACAGACTAAGGTCAGGCCTCATTGTATGTAGCGACTGGCTCCAACATTCCATCCAGGGAATGGCAAAGTAAGGGGCAACACCCCCCATCCCAGACAAGGGGGGCGAGGTGGCCTGGCTGCCTCATTCAGTGTGTAGTTGGTGGTGGGCCTACTTTCTGAAGTCCAATAGTTGGCCCAGTCCCATTGGCTGGGATGGCAAATATGTCATGTGGGGTTAGATGCAGGCATGACATCGAGCATTTAGAAAAGTTTCCCGTCCCAAAACACACGGTGTTATTAAGGAGGAACACCTCTTTTACAGGTTGGTGCCTAGGGTCGAGGCATACTGCAGCCTTCCCCACTAGCAAGTAATTACTAGTAAAGAGAACAGGAAAGAATAGTGCGTCAGTTCCCACCGGCAGCAAGACCGGTGCATTCTTGACCAATGCCCATCGGGTCTCCTTCGCCTCCACCCGCGTTATCGGCCACATCAACAGCAGCATCACTGCCTAGGGGCGCCATCTTTTCTGCTTGTTGTCTTTGCCGCTGGCCGTCATCCTGGAACACCCTGGTCAGTCTCTCAGGCACCCAGACTGGCGCGGAGGCGTCCTGTGGGAAGACACAAGCAGACCCTCTCTTCCAAGTTGATTAAGGTAGCCTTCTTGGGCGAATCATGGGGCTAGCTTATCAATAACCTCCAGGAAGCGTTGGGCCGCCCTTCTTTTTAAACCATAATGAAAAGTGAAAGTAACAAAGAGACAGAAATGAAAAGAACACCCTTTAAGGGCGCTGGCTAGCCTGATTTAGTTGCTTACCGCAATCCTTCCCTCTCCCTCATGGTCTTTCTTGCTGCTCACTGGTGGGCCTTTCCTTGACTCGTTGCTGTCATTGCCCTGGGTCCGGATTCCTGGATTTCGATACCACTTGATGCATTGCTTCTGCCCGCAGGAACGACACAACAACCTGTTCTGGAGCAAACCTTTAATGGAACAATAAAAAAAAAAAAAAATCCCTTTTCCACTTCCCTCTACCCACTCTTATATACCCTAACCAACACAGAGGCCGCCAGCGATCCAATCATCTTCCTTCTGTCCTAATAAGATATCACAGCTGTGCGGCAAAGCAGGTTCCATCACTTAATCCACACCCCTTGGCCGGCACCATCTTAGCTGGTGCTACTCCCAACAATGAAACACTTGGAAGATAACTATTTTAAGCATTTGTAATAATTTTAATTTGCATAAAATAATGAAGAAAATTTGAACATATTCTGATTTATGTTAAAGTTCTAAAACTGTTTTTAATATATACTAAACATCAGTGTATTTTAAACCAAATACTGTCTAGATATTTATACTTTAGCTATATTTATATAGTCTGATTCTTTGACAAAAGGACATAAGGTTGTTTAAGACTTTTTTTTTTTTTTTTTTTTTGAGATAGAATCTCCTTTTTGTAGTTCAGTCTGGCCCTGAGCTCAGCCTGGAGCTCATAGTAATCCTTCTGTCTCTGCCTCTCAAGTGCAGGATTACAGGCATGAGTCACCATGCCCAGCACTGTGGTATATATTTCTGATTGCTGGTGGTTGTGTATCTCCACTCCCGGCATTGTTGTATGTGATTACTGGGGATTGAACCCAGGCCCTTGTGCTTGCAAGGCAGGCACTAAACTATTGAGCTAAATCCCTGGCCCAAGATTGTACTTTTAAAACAAATTTTCTCTAAGTCATGTACAGCTGAATTCAAAATAATAATATCGAAGCCTGTTGTGGATTACTTGAGAAGTCGTGACTGCTGCATAATCCATCCCAGGAGCACCAGGACTCAAGTCTAAGGTAGCTTGTGGAGATAAGTAGGTCATAATGTCCTCTATGTTCATTTCTGCTGATTATGATACATGACCTTCCATATTCTGCTAATTCATGCCCTCATTCTGTAGGGGTTTATAGTATGTTCTCAGTATTCTGCTTAGGGTGTTTACTTGTACTGAGGTAACCTTCCCTCTTCTCTTCCCAAGGCCAGCTATTATGGTCATCACTTCCAAATGTGAACTATGTAAGCCTGTGCTATTCTAATAAACTTTGCTACTAGCCATCAGCTGTTAGTCCTGTCATTTACTTAACTTTTATTTGTTACCAGTTGTTAGCAGCTGTCAGCCATCAGCTAGTAAAAGCATTCTCTGTCCATGATCATATTCCCAGTCTCCTTCCTCCCTGAGGGAAGAACCCAACAGAGGCCCTTACCTAATACTAGTAGTACAGATCACAGTCACTTATGGCTTGTGTGTTGTATTGTTTGCATACTGTTCTTCAGGCTTTGTTTTTTATGAGTATCTCTATTTTAGATAAATCTTATAACAACAAAGTAGAATTTGCTTACTGAAAAAGTAGAAAACAGCATGAAATTTAATCTAATATAGAACCTTGTATGTTTCAAATTTGGATTGGAAAGGTATATGTTTTTACATAGTGTTTTTGCTCTTTTATACCAATTACTACATTAAAGAAAGTTATTATTTATCAAATTATTAATTTTAAAATATACCAATATATTTAATACTGGTCCAAATCTATTTAAAATTATTTAAGTTATTGCCTTTATTTTCTCACCTTTGCATGCTATCCTTGAATGTTGCTCATGGCTTTTGCAATCATGAGGGAGTTTGCTTTTCTTTTCCTTCTCTGCTTACTTTCTCTCATTTATTTCCATGTTCTAAAATTTAAAATTTAAATAATATCAGCTCATTTTTTGCAACTTTATATGATCCTTCAAACTACAATTAAAAATTGTAAAAACAGATCATTGGCTTTAAATTATATTTTAAATGATGTTTTCAGTATGTATTGGTTCCTTCAAAAAAGACTTGTAACTAAATTATTAAATATATGATCATTCTCACATCCTTTATAGGGGTTAAAACACTTCTGTAAATTCTGAATTTTTTTTTTGTTTTGGTCCTTTTAAAGATAAGAATTAAGTATTCCTTATTTTTTAGAATATTATTAAGAAAGCTAATGTTTGCCCAATTTTCTTTACTAACTTCCTCTGTAATGATGATTTTCCATAGGGTTTGTGGTATTTTTCCTTCTTTGAGCTTCAAAGTTCAATAATTTCAGGCGAATATGTCTGAACATTGACAGTCATGACATAATTTTCTTAATTATATGATAAAAATTTCAATGTAGAGACTATAAATAAATAACAGTTTTCAACTTCTCCATCATTTCATTTTGTGAGATTTTTATAGAGAAATTATTTTTATAACAGACAGTGAAGGCTAGAGTTAGCATGTATAAAATAATTTGTTTCCTAACCTTTTTTAGAAGAATACTGTATTTTTATTCTCTACATTGTTTCATGTTCATGACATTAATATTTTTAGAGACTGTTATTTTGTTTTCCTTGTGTTTTAACTTCATAATAACTTCTACTGAATTTTCTGTATTCTCTTCTCATCCATGTTTTTTAAATTTTATTATGCTTTACAATTTGTTGATCCACTTAGCATTTTACAATTGCAAGATTTGTTTGAAAAGTGTTGATGCTGGACCACTGTTGTACAATGAAGTGAAGTGTCACTGTATGTGAACTTGCACTCCAATAGGTAGAGTGTGTAATGTATTTGATGGAATAAACAGGATGTGTGATTGCTTTGGTCTCCCTAGCAGACCTCTAGTAAGTAGTGTTCCACTAGACATGGTGCCTACAGTGAGGACTTGTTCTTGGTTTCTCTAGATGTACCTTGATCATCTTCAAAAGATCTACATAGCCTAACCTCATGAGCAAAAGCTTTGAATGGAAGCTTAATAGGGTAGGGAGGAGGAGAGAAGTACACAGAATAGTTTCCATAAAATACTTAGGAATTTTTTTTAAAAAAAACATAGAAATTAGAATTAGGTAGATTTTTTCAGTTTCTTTTTGACAATGATAAACATTTTTGAGAAGAGAAATAGAATTATTATGGTGAGGATGAGTTAGCTTTTCTTTTATGCAACATTTCCTAAATGCTAAGTGGAATTTCCCCAGGCAAAAATTTTCTTCTGTTGTCAAAAACTGACTCACAGTTAAATTCAGAGCTCAAAGCCTTGGAATTGACTGTCAGACAATCAGATTCCACGCAGGCTAATCTTTTATACACTACCCATCTCTTTGTGGAAATGCAACACCACAGTATGAGATAAAGCCTATGGGTCAAGCACTTATTCACCTTAAATATTGAAAAAGTAAATATGTCCATCTCTATGAAGCATGATAGTATATATTCTGCCCTATTATTAATAAAATTGAATTTAACAATCATTAAATTGAAAAAAAAATACCTATGACAATTTAACTTCTTCTTTTCCTATCTTTATTCCTTTTATTTCTTTCTCTTGCCTAATTGCTATGGCTAATACTTCAAGAACTATATTGGACAGAAGTGGTGAGAGAGGACATCCTTATCTTATTCCTGATCTTAGTGTGAAAGGTCTCAATTTTTGACCATTTAGTATGATACTGGCTGAAGGTTTCTCACAGATAGTTTTATTAGTTTGAGATACAGACCATCTATTCTGATCTTCGGTAGGGTTTTTAACATAAATGGCTGTTGTATTTTGTCAAATGCTTTTTCTGCATCAATTGAAATGACCATATGGTTTTTGTCCTTTAGCCTGTTAATTTTATGTATAACATTTATTGATTTATGTATGTTGAACAATCTTTGAATACTGAGATAAATCCAACTTGGTCAGGGTGTATAATCTTTTTGATACTTTCTGTATTCTGTTTGCCATGATACTCTATCTAGAGGATCCTAAAGCCTTAATTAAAAAACTGCTGGACCTAATTGCCAATTTTAGCCGCATAGCTGGTTACAAGGCCAACGTTCAAGAATTAATAGCCTTTGTATACACAAACAGTAGACCCACTGAGATAGAAATTGGAGAGTCAGTTCCTGTCACAGTAGCACGCCAAAAAATAAAATATCTAAGAATCAATTTAACAAGGGAGGTGAAAGACCTCTACTCTGAAAACTATACCACTCTGAAAAAGGAGATAGAACATGATATCAAAAAAATGGAAAGACATAACTTGCTCCTGGGTAGGAAGAACCAATATTGTCAAAACGGCTATAATCCCCAAACTACTATACAGATTCAAAGCAATCTTGATTGAAGTCCCAACAGCACATTTCACAGACTTAGAGAATAAAAAAAATAAAATTTCATCTGGAACAACAAAAGACCTAGAATAACAAAAGCAATTCTCAGTACCATGGACATGGTGGGGCTATTACAACTCCAAACCTGAAACTGTACTATAAAGCCACTGTGATAAAAACTGCATGGTACTGGCAAAGTAATAGACCCAAGGATCAATGGAGTAGACTAGAAGATACAGAAACTACTCAAGATACACTGAGCCACCTCATCTTTGACAAAGGAGCCAAAAATCCTCAATGGAGGAAAGATAGCCTCTTTAACAAATGGTGCTGGAAAAACTGGACTTTAACTTGCCAAAGACTAAAACTAAATCTAGCTCTTTCACCGTGTACCAAGCTAAAATCAAAGTGGATAAGAGACCTAAATATGAAAACAGACACTCTAAACCTACTGCAAAACAGGTTAGATAAAACTCTTGAAGACGTTGGCTTAGGGAAAGACTTCATGAACAAAACTTCTATAGCACAGGAATTGGCTGAGGAAATCAACAAATGGGACCTCATTCTTTTAAAAAGCTTCTGCACAGCAAAGGAAACCACCAACAGTGCAAAAAGTCAATCAACAATGTGTGAATAAATATTTACCAGCTGTTCCACAAACAAAAGGCTAAAATATAGAATATATAAAGAGCTTTAAAAAATTAACCCACCCAAATTTAAAGACCCAATTCAAAAATGGACATCTGAAATGAACAGATATTTTTCAGAGGAAGAAGTAAGAGGAGCTAAGAAGCATATGAAGAAATGCTCAACATCATTAGTCGTTTGAGAGATGCAGATGAAAACAACACTGAGACTTCATCTCACTCCACAAAGAATGGCTGCCATTTTAGAATTAGCCAGCAAGAAATGTTGGCGAGGCTGCGGAGAAGGACGAATCCTTCTCTACTGCTGGTGGAACTGTAGACTCGTACAATGCCTGTGGAGATCAGATTGGAGATTGCTCAGGAAGCTAGGATTGTAGGTCCCATTTGACCCGACCATTGCTCAGCTAGGTATATACATAAAAGTATTAAAAGACTCATATCACAGTTACATATGTGCACCCATGTTTATAGCAGCTCAGTTTGTGATCGCTAAATCTTGAAATAACCCAATGTCCATCCACTGGAGACTGGATAAAAAAGTTATAATTCTTCTACACAATGGAGTATTACTCTGCCATAAAAAATGATAAGTTTGAATCATTTATACTTAAATGGACATACCTTAAGGATATCTTCATAAGTGAAATAAATAGGTCACAGAATTGTAAATATCACCTCTTTTCTCTGGTATGAGAAAATAAAGATGTAAATGAGTTCTAGAATTGTATGTCATATATTGTGAAATAGAAAATACTCAAAGTGAAATAGGGGGAAGGGGGTAAAATAATGAGATTATAACAAAAAAGAAAAGAAACAAATTTTATGTATATATAGGAGTGATAGTGTGGGTAGGGGTATGGGAAAAAATGAGAATTAAGTTGTGTCTTATACTGGTATAAATCCACATTGTGGAGTGCAATCATGATGTGTATATGTAATGTATCAAAAAATATTTCAATTGAAAATCATGTATGAATCATTTGCCTTTCATAAATTTTATGAACATTTTCTTATTTATTATGTACTTGCAAATTGAAAATTTTTAAATAGAAATATGACACACATACTGTGGCATAAAAACAAATATATTTCAGGAAGCATTTTATCTTTTCTAAATTTGAAGTTTACGGATGGTGTATAAAACTAAAAAGGTTCTAGTATGATCAGTCAATTCATAATGTTATTTTTTAACCAAAAGCCTTCCTGCAGCCAATCAAATGAGCTAAAAAATGAGAAAAAGGCAGGATACATTGCACAGATTTTAGACTTGCATCTTTTTTTTTATATTTTTATTGGTACATTTTTATTGGTGATTTTATTGGTATATTTTATATATACATTATGATCACATACAATATTGAAGGTTTGTACCAGTACATGAAACATTTTTATTTCTATTTTTTCCCACTACCCTACAAACACCCACCCACTGCATACATAATCTTTATTTCTTTTCTTTTTCAACATCAAATATTTTCTTTCCCTTCTTTACTTATCCCTACCTCCTTTTCCCTTCTCATTTGGAATATTCTTTTTTCCTGTTTCAAAATACCAATCATACACTTTAGAATTCATTTACATTTTCAGTTTTAATACCAGTGATTAAGGCATAAAGCATACACCCAAATTAATTTTACTTGAAATCTAAATGAAAATGAATGAGTAAAGTACTTACAAAATTGTTAAATTAGCACCAAATAGTAATTTTAAGATATTACAATAAACCTTAACTGTAAATGCATCCATAAATCACTAAATTTAACATGTGAAGCAGAATGGAAGATATAGGAATTAGTGAATATATTATGAACCACGTGTTCCGTTTTTATGCACCTTCCTCCCCAAACCTGGTGTCATGTGACTTAGGGCTTTCCCATAAAGTCACAATAACCATGAGAAGCAAATTGTTTTGTCAACTTAGGTCACCAGTAGTATAAATGAAGATACTCAGGGTGGAAGACTTCTGGATCTGCTTCAGTATTGGGAAGAATTGTGGGATGATTCTGTTGAAAATAAGAAGGAATATTTTTGTGTTTACTTTAAATTATATTACTAGGTGCATGAAAGAATACTTTGAGGAGAACTAATGGGAATGTCTTTCACAGCAGTAGTTTATGTCTAAGGGAATATTTAGTACAATTCTTATCAGACTAATAATCACAAATTAACATAAAAGAAGATAAGTGAATTTTACCCAAAAACTAACATATTATTTACAAGAGGGCAGTAATGTCAATTGATATTTAATTTTTACATTATTCATTAAATGAGCAAAGATATTTCTTGTTTCTTAGAAGGAAACATTTTTTAAAAAAATACTTTGAAAAAAATTTTTGTGGAGCAAAAATGAAAATATTTGGGATTACTATTAGAAATTTATAGTTATTTAAGTGGTTTTAGGTTAGAAATATATATATTCTATTTTAATTGACACAATAAAAGAAAATATTCTATATTATTTTAAAGTAAACAAAGTAATAAAATAAACTTTTAATTTTTTTTTTACTTAAGAATTTATTTCAGAGAGATAAACATGTACATACAAATGTGGACTTAGAAAGTTAAAAATTATTGAATACATGGCCAGGGATTTAGCTCAGTGGTTCTGGCAATGTCTTGCAAGCACAAGGGTCTGGGTTCGATCCCCTATAATCTTATACCATACTGGGTGTGGAGACACACGCCCAGAAGCAATCAGTACCACAAACCACAGTACTGGGTATGGTGGCTCAAACCTGTAATCCCAGCACTCAGAAGTCAGAGGCAGAAGGATTGCTATGATACAAGTCTGAGGCTGAGCTCAGGGCCAGCCTGAACTACAAAGCGATACCCAGTCTCAAAAAACAAACAAACAAACAAACAAACACACAAAAAATGATTACACATTGGATGCTTTTTAATAAATAATTTAGTTAAAAGCATAAAGTCGGGCCAGAGATATAGCTCAGTGATTCCAGTGCCTGTCTTGCAAGCACAAGGGCTGGGATTTGATCCCGAGTAACCACATACAATACTGGGCATGGAGACTCACACCCAGCAGCAATCACTACCACATACCACAGTGCCAGGCATGGTGGTTTCCGCCTGTAATCCCAGTACTCAGGAGGCAGAGGCAGGAGGATTGCTGTGATGTGAGTTTGAGGCTGAGCTCAAAGACAGCCTGAACTACAAAGTGAGACCCTGCCTCAAGATAAATAAATAAATAAATAAAAGCAAAATGTCACATTCAAGGTGACCATGTGATCAAGAAGAAATAATTTTATTTTAATTTTATTTTTAATTGAAATATTTATTGGTACATTACATATACATCATGATTGCATTCAACAATGAGAGTTTGTACTCTCAAAACTTAATTTTCCTTTTTTGACACAAAAAAGTATATGACACAACCTAATTTTCCTTTTTTCCCAAAGCCTTACCCACCCTACCACTCCCACCCCTATATACATAAACTTTGTTTCCTTTCTTTTTTTGTTATAATCTCATTATTTTCCCCCTTCACCCCATTTCACTTTGAGTATTTTCTATTTCACAATATATAACATACACTCTAGAACTCATTTACATCTTTATTTTCTCATAACAGAGAAAAGATGCGATATGTACCTACCTGTGACATATTTGTTTCACTTATGAGGATGTTCCCATTTAAGTATAAATGATTCAAACTTATCATTTTTTATGGCAAAGTAATACTCCATTGTGTAGAAGAACCACAACCTTTTTTCCAATCTCCAGTGGATGGACATATGGGTTTTTTCAAGATTTAGCAATCACAAACTGAGCTGCTATAAACATCGGTGCACATATATTACTGTGATATGAATCTTTTAGTTCTTTTGTGTATTTACCTAGCAGAGCGATGGCCTGGTCAAATGGGACCTCCAGTCCTAGCTTTCTCAGGAATTTCCAAACTGATCTCCACAGGGGTTATATGAATCTACAGTCCCACCAACAGTGGAGAAGAGTTCCTTCTTCTCCTCAGCCTCACCAACATTTCTTGCTGACTAATTGTGAAACGACAGACATTCTTTGTGAACTGAAAAGAAATCTTAATGTTGTTTTCATTTGCATCTCTCAAATGACTAGTGATGTTAAACGTTTCTTCATATGCTTCTTAGCTGTTTTTATTTCTCCCTCTGAAAATTGTTTACTTTTTATTAAGAGGTAATTTCTACAAATGCACATACAAATATCTGGGCTAAGGAAAATATCAGAAGCAGCAGAACTACATGAAAACAATAACATAGAATAATTCACAGACTAATTTATTCAGTAATTGATTTTACAAGGAGTGAAATTCCGAGATAAAGTTGAATATTTACCACCAAAGAGTTATGAAAAGTGGCAGAAATGTAGCATGTTAACATGAACAATAAAAGTTGAAAAGATACACTGTGCAAATTTAGATTATCTTCGTTTTGTTCCAGTTTGTCACTAGTTGATTTTATCAGAACACAATTTCTAAAGGGATCTCCTAAAACATTCTGTTTCTTCTTTGGAAAACCAAAGCTATAAGATTGGCCTGATTACTATATACAAATAAGTATAATGTTTCACAAATTTACAATGTCATATGCACATTCCCTTTTCATTCCTGAAAACTTTTTCAATGTCTCAGTAAAATTACTAGAATATATTGGATTTTTCATAATCCACATCTAGTGTGTTGGTTTTGATGACTCACTTGTCTTCAGGTTTAGAGTAGAATGTATACATTGCTTCTCTGGGTCTTGGGCATTCAAATTGCATCATTGTGTCACCCCCATTTTTTTCAACCAAATTTCCTTTGTAGGTGCTATCTCTTCGGGCCTGGCCTCAAAATCCTGTGGGCCTTTGTCATGTCTGTCTATGCATTAGTCCATATTGTTAGTTCTGTTTCTCTGGAGAACCTTAACAAATTTTTGAAAGTAAACTCAAATTACTTTTGAAACTTCTGTGATTCCAAATAATATAGAAAGACAATAACAAAGGAATGATCATTTCAATAAAAGGGTTCATAATAACTGACAATTATATGTGTAATCATTTTCAGATGTAAAAAAGAAAGACATTTTGACAAGTGTAACAACCTGGTAACATCTGATACATTAAATTAAATAATTAGGCTTGACAGGATAGGTACAGGATGAATTCACTTATGTAATTTACTTAGGGGAATCAAATTTATAAATAAAAAATTCTAGAGTTAAGTAGAAAATGAAGAACCCTTATTTAGTGGGTTTAAACAAGTATCTTAATTTTGGAGGTATACAATTTTTGGACATAGACAACAGTTATAGTTGTACACTAATGTGAATATACAATTTTAAGTCTTAAATCTAAACATAAAATTGTTTAATAGTTACATGCATTTACTTATATTTACTATCATAAAATATATGTTATTGAGTTAAGCAATCAGATTTATTAACTTACCTTGTAAAAATATGAAAACTTTTAAAGAAATCAGATTCCACAAACTTTCTCCCACTTAAAAGAAGCCAGGGAAAAGATGTCTTTCTTCACTGATAAATTATCTTAAACATTTGGAGGATAATGAATACAAATACTTGCCTGTCAAAAAATAGAACAGAATTTCACTTCTCAGTTCATAAATGCAATGTATCAAAAGCATACAATAAAAATTATAAACATAAATATTGTTCATCCAAGTAAAACTTCTTGTTAATACATTTGTAAAGTGATACAGTTACAGAAGAAATATACACTATTACCAATCAGCTCTATTCCAAAAAGACAGTTTTTTGCTAACCCAATTAGCAAATATATACACAATGTAAAAAAGAACAGAATATAAATTATATATTAATCTGAAGGTACACACAAAGGCATTTAAACATGTCATCATCTTCTTTCAATAAAAGCATGAGGAATCAATACAGAAGAGGAAGACACTCCAAAGTGAAAAAAAATAAAAAAGAATACCCATACATTCCACAGTTAGTGTTACAGATTCTATGGAAAGAAATCAGCTGTTATCATTCTAGAAAGCTGAAGACTTTCTGAAAATGCAGAATCATGATATTCAGTTTCACAACTTCAATTCAAAATCTATTGATTTTTTCCAAAGTATTCAAGCATTAATAGGATATAAAAGTCATTCTGATTGAATAAAAGGAAGCAAAAGTATATTTTTCAGTAGATAACCTGATTCTGTATATACCAAAACCACAGGAATTTACTAAAAGCAGTTATAATTAATAAATGAGTCCCACAAGGTTGCATGATACAAGGGCAATGTACAAAAAAATCAATTGTAGTTGAATACACCAGCAATGAACAACCTGAAAATGAAATTGAGAACACAATTTCACTTACAAGAGCATCAAAAAGTACTTAGAAATAAATTTTACTGAACTACAAAACTCATATATTGAACAACCGAACAGTGTTTAAGGAAATTAAACGTCTGAACAGTAAGAAAAACATCTTGTGATATGGATCGAAAAAACACTGTTAAGAAAAACAGAAAAAAAACCCACATAAAATGAGAATGACTCTTACACTTTCTACACATTCAAACATAATGCCTAAAAACCTGTAAGATTTGATTATTTTTCATAAATTGGTAAGTAATTTTAAAATTTATATATGCATCAAAAGAGTCAAAATGACTTGAATATTGAAAAACAAAATAGGCAGACTAATAATTCCTAATTTCTAAATTAATTACAAATCTATAGTATTAATGATAGTGTAAATATTTCAAAGAATAGTCAGAAACATAAATGAAACCAAATTTCAATTCCAGGAGAGAATCTTTAAAGTTATTGTCAATTGATTTTCAACAATAATGCCTTGACAAATCAATAGAGAAACATCAACGTTTGGAACAGATGAATGACATTGGACAACTATAAAATTATTAGTCAAGAATGTATTTTGACCTCACACCAAGATTTAACAGAAAAGAGATCACAAATCTAAATATGTTATCTAAGTTTATAGGTCACTTTTAAGAAAACAAAAGAAATGGCCTTCAGATTGTTTTAATTACTTTCACTGGAATAGTTTCTAGATTGTTCAGGATGTAAAATGGTGAAAATACAACGTGTCCCATAGACCCTTAAATCCAGGGACTTTGGATAACCTAGGACCTCAGATGATAGATTCTGCAGTTCTTCCCTGAGTCAATAGTGGATAGCACTGTCCAACTCCTGAGGGTTTCTAGGACACTGCCACTCCTGGGAGGTGTGATACAACTCTCATTGTCCTTGGCTCAGTGACTCATTAATGAACTTGTCAATACATCTAACATGATGCAGCAATATCCTAGATTTTCTCTCTAGTCTTTGTTTCCTCTTTCAGCTTTCTGCTCTCATGATCAGCTCTCACATGTGTTTTGACAGTTGTCGCACTGACATCTAATTCATTCTAAGATTTCTGCAGAGAGTTTTGCATACTCACATTGTGTAGGTGGCTGTGTCTTTGATGATCTGAACAAGCACTGATATATCATATTATTAATTTAATTTCAGGTGACACTATAAATAAATACATTTTTTCCCAAAAAACAACTTAGGAAAGTAAAGATATGGAACTATGTCACATGTCCCCAAATAGTGTCATTTTCAGTCTAATAAATTTACTGATTGAAAGAATTTCTAGAAAAGAGCATCATGAACTGGTCCTCACAGTATTCATGTTCCATACTTTGAACATTATATGAGCTTGTACTCAACACATACGAACAGAAAAATATCTTTGTATATGTGGACCTGTACACTTACAAGATTTCATGTAATAGGCATATGTCCATATAGATTTTATATTATTAGATGTACCCTTCAATATGTGTATGTTTAAACATTCATTTAAAAACATTACACTTCCATCTCTAATAATTAAGATAATGGGTCTCTCTAACAAATAGGAAACCTGATCATATACCATTCATTTTGTAGTTCACTTTATAAGTGAACTAATAAAACTGTTGTATTTCTAATTATCACCTACTTAAAAAGAACGTGAACTAACTTGTGTTTTCTGTATATTTCCAAATTATTGAGGTAAAAAGTACATATGTTCATTTATCATGATGAAAAATATCAAAATAAACCTGCAGTATTGTTATAAGTTGATAGTATTGGAGTATACTTAGAATACTACAAGATATGACCTGTGATAATGTCTTTGATTAAAGAAAACTATGTACTTAGAATTACATTTTTAGTGAAATTACCTGAAGACCAATTTTGTTAAAACATCAGCCTCAACATCTTACTGATACTGTGTAACCTGTGCATTAAACAATGGAAACGAATATTATGTGCTACTTCTGGTAAATATTTCTCTAGAAAATTTGAGAATTGCCTGTTTAGACATTAGTGCAAATTTCGAAAGGTACATGTTCAATGAAAACAAATATACAGATTTCATTTATTACTTTTCACCATTACCCCAAGTGTTAAACTCTAAACCAGTAGTATTCATCTTTATATAAGTAAAATGTTTCCTAGAAAGTGGCTCAGGATCTGCAGCCATATTAAGTGTCTCATTGGGAAGATAGGTAAGAAAAGGTAATAGCAAAGGCAGTGAGTGGTAAGGTCTAAAAGTTGCAACATTAATGTAAATGATAGAGGTGTCATTTTTACTTTCCCTCCATGTCTTCTTGTCCCCCTCCTTTTATTCTTACAGGTAGAATCTTGCAGTGTTACCCAGGACACAGTCAAATTTGGATCAACACGTTCTCCTGCATTGGTTTCCCCGGTAACTGGGACTTTAGTCCCACACAGTGGAGCTCAGTCCTTTGTTTCATTTCTTCTTTTTAACAATCTTTGCAAGCTTTGTGATTATTTGAAGTAACAAGTCTAGAAAACAAATACACACACACACACACACAATACACACACACACAAAGTAAATCATAAGTAGATCATCTGAGAGATATTCGCACAAACGGAGAACACAATTCAAGCAAAATAATAACACAAACAATTTTTTAACAAAGGAAACTACTATAAAGCATGCTCTAATTCACTGTCATTAAGTATAGACTCCATGGGCTAACACTGCACGAATGGAAAAATTATTATCCTTACTTGTAAATGATAGCGATTTTATTGCCTTAATGAATATTTTTGTCTCCATTCATGGTTGGATAATATGAGTCTCTCGTGGCCCATATTGATTTGATTGCTTCTACTTAATGCTTAAAAATTATAAATGTATCTGAATCCATTAGTAAGCTTCGATTTATGTCTTTTAAGACTGTATTATTTTGAACAAATGATGTTGGGTAAAAATCTATGAATTTACATAATGGAATCAATAAATGTGATGGATTAACTGCATTGGCAATTTTATTGCTATAATTTACTTTTTCTTTTTAGATAGAAAAGAATGTTTTTAAATTTTCCATTAATAGGTATTAATCTTCTCAACTTTGTGCCTAAATATATTGTTAGATCTACTTACCATTAAAGATAAAAATGCCTCACTTTTTTTTTTTTTTTTTTTTTTTTTTTTTTTTTTTTTTTTTTTTTTTTT
>PVIR01025273.1:0-25040 GCA_004026965.1 Petromus typicus | reverse complement strand
ATCTAGTTAGAATCATACAAAGTGATGTCCATTTCTCTAATATTTGTGTATTTAATTTCTAGGTATTTCTTAGTAAATTGTTTATACTTTTATATAATTTCAAAGTCTAATTTTTCCAAACAGGAATGAAATATTCTACCAAGATGTTATATACAATATATGAGCTTGATTTTTATAGCTGTCAATTAAATATATCATGGTAACTTCTACATTGTTAAAAAATAGGTTTTCTAATTGAAAGTTAGTATAGTATAAAATAATATATAGAAGTCATATTTCACATTTCCAAATGTTTTTGTGAGATAAGTTCCTGGAAATGCAATTACTGGAATTAAGGATTTGAAAAGTAATAGTTCTATGGACTAATGAAATAGAACTTCAGATTCCAGCAGTGAAGTAGGAGATTAGGGGAATGGCAGACTGGCTGAAAGGATATAGCCTGTCAATCGAAAGATCTCAGAAGCTAAGGACAGAATATAGACAAATAACCTAATGTAGCACAGATGTAATGTTAATCACATCTAGGATATACAGGCAGAGCTGATTCTGGCAGACTAGACTGGAGAGATATAAAAAGACAGTAGCTGTTGACTGTTTCCACTGTAATCTTGGGCTGTGCCACTGTTTCTGCCTGTTGTGTATGCAGAATGTATCTCTTCTCGCTTTTTTTGCAATTGACTATTCTCCCTCCTCAAACTTCCAAAAACCACAAATGTCTTTTTTGTCTACAGACTCGTTCTTGTTCCAAAACACTATATAAACACTTTTTGTAATATGTTGCCTCTTGAATTATTATTTTTTATTTCTAACATTAATTGCAATTCCAAATGTCTCATTTGTAAGAAACTAGACTAAAATATCTAAAAACCAATATTGTGTTATAACAGCTTATAAGTCTTACTGCATATTTTAACAATCCAATATTCTTCAGTCATTTTCAATTGAAAATAGGTTTATTATTAGTGATACATAATGTATGTGCAAGTGCTATTATATTATTCTAAGAGACTAAAAGAGCAACTCTGTAATTTTAACTACAGACATGGTTATATTCATCAATGTGTTATTTGTTTCAAAGCCAGAGTGGCAAAACTTGTTCCTCTAATTGATACTAAGATAGTTAGTACCTGTGAAATCTAACACAAATCATAAACATAAAACTAGGCTCACAAACAATAATATATTATTGGCAAAAGTGAAACTTGCCACGCACTTACAGGAATGAAGTTATTAACTAGATCTTTTTTAATCTCTATATGGTCAGGTTAAAGTAGATTTGATAACATTAACATCTGTATGCTACACAAATGAAGTCACACTTGTTTGTAGCTTTATTTAATATGGAGCTGACTGAAATTCTAGAAGATACGCTGCCAACATTGCCATAAAAGGGAAAATAACATGAATTTTTAATATATGTTGTTGTGGTGTGATGCTTTTAATTCTCTTTTTATTATACCCATCAGGGCAATAGCAGTGTCAAATGAAACATCTAATCCTAGTTTTTTTTTTTTATTTCCACAGTTGTTGCACCAGTCTACATTTGCACCCAGAGCAGAAGAGGATTCATTCTCCCCAAACCCCTGCAAGCATTTGTTATTGGTTGATTACTTGATAGCAGCCATTCTTTGGGGAGTAAGGTAGAATCTCAGCTTTTTCATCTCAATCTCTCAAATAAGCAGGAATTTTGAACATTTTTTCATCTGTTTCTTTGCTGCCTTAACTTCTTTATCTGAAAAAAAAAATGTCTGTTAATTTTAGATGCCCACTTTTTAACTTGGTCTTTAAATTTGGGGGTCTGAATATTTAAAGTTCTTTATATACTCTAGATAGTAAACCTTTGTCTGAGGAACAGCTGGTAATTTTTTTCCCATAATGTAAATTGTCTTTTTGCTCTGTGTGTAGTTTCTCTTGTTATGCAGAAACTTCATAATAAGATGAGATTCCAGTTGCTGATTTTTCTTCCTAGTTCCCGTGCTACTGAGCTTTTGTTTGTAAAATATTTTCCAATGTCTCCAAGAACTCTAGCTAACCTATCTTTCATCTGGCTTGGTGTTTTTGTTTTAACATTTAGATCTTTTAATCCTCTTCAATTTTAGTTTAGCACTCTAAAAGATGTAGGTCTAGTTTTAATACAGAATACAGCAGTGTCCTGCCTTAGATGAGGGTGTCCTAGGAATAATCTTTCCTAGGAAAGATTAATCACTTAATTTAGAAAATAATTAGAGGTATCCAAAATAGTCATAGATTAAATGTTCAGTGTGGAATTAATTCTAGTATAGATCAATTGCTTCTTTTTATCTCTTAAACCCTCCGGTTTTAGATTACCTCATGGTCCTTTGCAGGCAGATTTTCATGGAAAGAAGAACTACACTTTAACTTTTCATCTGTACATTTCTGTTCTTAGATTTTTCTTGCCTGTCTCTTCATGGAGTTTGTCTATTATAGGAATTCACACTTACTGATTATTTGTTTGATCTGTCTTCCTACTAGGGGGATTTCCATTGTGACATTTAATGAGGTTTTGTAGAAATTTTATATCAGCTCTGAAATCATGTTATCTTCCTCTGAAAGGAGTCACTCTGTCCTCTGCTCAGCAGACCCAGCGGGTTAAAAGGTACAATGCAAGCAAGGACTTGCTGTATAGTTCAGTTGCATTTTGATAAGCCTGAGTGTGCCACCAAGTTTTTGCATTTTGTCTTTCTAGGTTTTTCAGAATATGAGCTCATTTTTTCCTTTGATCTCTCCCACTAGCAATACTGCAAACAAATTCTGTCTCTGAAGTCTAGTGAGTCTTCAGTTTTTAATTTCCAGCTCTGATACCATTGGACATTACCGGTTTCTTTGCTGCCACCCCCAGCCCAGATCATGCCCTTTAAACAATCAGGAGAAGTCCCAAACGACAGAGATGCAGAGTGTCTGCTTACCGCGCCAAGGCCGGTGCATCCCAGGAAGCGAGGCCCTGGCCAATCTCAGGGCTTCCGTAACAATCAAGTGCCTTTCACCAGGTTTTACTACATTTCCCTTGGCTTTTTATTTTTCCTAAAATGAACATAGGTCTATCATAACCCTTGTTATCCTAAATCAAAAAGTAAATAGCATTTTGTTATTTTAAATGTATATCTGCATGAGTGTATGATTATTTTTAAAAATAAAAAAATGGTTTTTTTCAATTTATCAAAGTGTATCCATCTTTTCCATGTTATTCATAGAATTTAACATCCTGTCATTATGTTATTTGTGATAAACTGACATACTGAGCTATTTATATCAAATGTTAATACATATTTACAATATTAATGCATAATTTCTATGCATATTTTTCTAACCTTTATTCATGTTCTACATAAATTTCATATAAGTGAGTTTCTAGCTGACAATATAGAGTTGATTCTTCCTTTTGTAACTGTATATCAATCTCTGTTTTAGAACTGGTATATTTACTATTGCCACATAATGTGAAACAGTCTCTTTGGGTTAAGTCTAACTTTTGGATTTCTTTATGTTCTACTTATCTATTGGCAGTTTTTTTTTTTTTGGATGAACTGAATCCTAATTAATTATGATTTGTTTCTAGTCCCAGGTTATTGGTTGTCTTTGCTCTTTGTTTCTTTAGTGACTTTTCTACAGTTTGTAGATATGTCTCTAGCATGTAATCATCTACCTCTAAGCAATATTAATGAAATCATGGCCTACATTTAATTCATATGTTATACATGACATTTATTAAATAATAATCTTTAAAGTAATATTATATAAAATATTAAGAATGCTCATTATATTAATACATATTAGATTACTTTTGATATACTATATAATATATACATTATTAGTAGTAAATTATGAATATAATGGTATATTATTTTCTATTGTACTGGTATAAATTATAGTGTATTATTATACTATATGAACAATATTGTATTTCATGATTATATGTTCTCTTTTATAACATAAGACTATTGCAACAATGTGCTTTTATTTTACCCTTTCAAATTTCTGCATCTAAAATTTTTAATTTCTATATGTGTTATGTGCCATATGAAATAAAAAAGGAATAAATGTTTTTTAAAATCTAAAGAGTAAGAAAGTATTGAGTGACCTAATATATGTGTTTCACACAAAAATCACAAGCTCTGACATCAAAGAAAAAAGGAATTAAACATCCTACCTTAGGAAGGGAAATAGATTTGCCCTTCCTTAACCTTTGCTTCCTGCCAGAGCAATCACAAGTTTGGAATAAAAGCCGAGAACTCACTAGACCTTGGAGACACTGATGCAGATAAGTCTTTATTTACATATTCAAATGCTAATATCTTTTGGAAACACAGTATAAACACACTGAGAAATAACGTTAATTGACTATCCAGACGTGTCTTAATCCACTCAATCTGCCACGTGAATTTAATTTCCCTAGAATTCTTTTTCCACAGAGAACTAAAAAAAAAGTTCCACTGTAAACGCCTTGATCTTAGACTTTTAGTTTCCAGAATTATAAGATAATAAATTTACATTTTTATGCCACCTTTTTGTAGATATTTGTTAGAGCAAGTGAGGAAATTAATATAGCACATAAATAACAAAGTTCAAGTTAATTTTAACAAATGGTCTCTATAAAATTATAAAGATGTACATTTTAATAGAACAAAAGGAAAAATGGATGAATATACATCAGTTTAATTTACTTAACAGGCAAAAGTAGCAAAGAACTTTCATCTCAGTATTCGTACCCAATTTGAAGTCATAAGGTTTCTTTTACAGACATAATAACTAAAATTTTCCATCTAAGTTTTACACTTCATATGGCAGGAGACAGTTATTAACAACTTCTGCTTCCCTATGAGAATACTGAATATCAGAGTAGTAAAATAATATACTGGCTTTTTAAATGTCCAGTCAATTCCTTGCTGGTTGCCCCAGCAAGAGCAGAGTTAGGGCAGGGGTACTATGCACAATATTATGACTGATTTCATGTTTGTTGTACATCAGAATTGTCTGTAGCACTGTATAAAATATATGAGGTTGTAAAAATCATTATTATGTTTTGGCATTGTACAGGAGAGGTTGAACAAGATTCCAGTGTTAGTGATAAAACCTAAATAATATAATGGTTGAACAATACTTAGTGCCTATGTCTAAAATTCTGCCTGCACTGAAACTTGAGATGCAGATAATTTATACAAACACAGCTACTAATTTAGATTGTAGGATATAACTAAAATACTTACTATGAGCTGATAACAATTACAGGCTTCTTATTTTCTGTTGTAAATAGTTCTGTTTTTCATTTATAGAATTCATTTAGCCTCTGGTACAAGATATTATTGTAAAGCAAAACTCAGAAAGAAATTCATCAGAAAAGGTTTAGCTAGGATGTGGAACAACGCCTAATAAATGCTTTCCCTCTTTATTTTGGGACACATATGAATTTTACTTTCCCTCTTCTTTTTCCACACATAAAGAATAAATTTAGTTTTTGATTGCAGATAATAAATATAATTTTGTGTGTTTGTATTTTATGTAATCTGTGTTCTATGTAATTTTGTGTATTTGTGAATTAGCTTTTTCTTTGAATTTAAATATTTAATCTCTATCATATTTGCAAACAACTACAAAGATATTTACAATTTCTTTGAATATGGAAGATTTCACTGAAATTAATACATTGTACATTTAAAATAAATTAACTTGGAAAATACATATATCACTGATGCAAAAAACACACAGAAGAGTTCAATAATAAAAGTAGATATGTGCATTAGACAATATAAAATAAAACACTTTATAGGAATAAAATGGTAGACAAAGATTATAAATACCCAGCTACATAACTAAATTATAATAATATGCTATTACATATACAGTGAAAGGATCAATTAACAAATAATTAATGGCTGAAATTTATCTTGTGAAATATGATAATTTTTAACCATACCAAAATATAGAATTGTTTTATAAATATGTTTACTGAATACAGCAGAAATGCAATTTATAAATTTGATTTTAACATATTCAATTGAAGAGGCCAAAATTTTAATGACACAAATCCCATTTTGTGTGTATCACATTCTCAAGAGCACTTATAAAATATTTAAAGCATAAGAAAGTATTTTCAATACAAATTGCAGTTTAGAATGATAATCAGTAAATTGCATTTCATGGTAGAACAAGGAGCTGTTGTATTTATGCAGTTCTCATGTGTTCAGAGAAGTTAACTCTGGAACCTTTATCATTAGCAAAGACAGCTGTCATGATCCTTCATTCACAGGATGTTGTTCATCACACTTCCTGATTGTTTTCTTAGGATAATCCTTAGTCTTTCCAGGAGTTTACATGGCGGTTTTTCAACTTCCACATGGCTGATTTAATATCTTCATTCCTCAGAGAGTAGATAATGGGATTCAACAAGGGCGTGCAAACAGTGTAGAAGACAGAAAGGAATTTATCCACAGAAAGTCTGCTAAAAGGCCATATATAGAAATAAATACAGGGCCCAAAGAAAAGAATGACCACTGTGACATGAGCAGTTAATGTAGAAAGTGCCTTCGACGTCCCCCTGGAGGCCTGGTGCTGAACTGTGACCCAAATGACAGTATAGGAAAGAAGTAAAGCCAGGAAACAGCTCAGTGATATCAGGCCGCTGTTAGTTAGGGTTATAATTTCTACCCCATATGTATCCATGCAAGCTAACTTTATCACTAGGGGAAGGTCACAGAAAAAGCTATCTACTTTATTGGGACCACAAAACGGCAGATCCACTGTAAAAGCCAAATGGCTCACAGAGTGAAGGATACCCACGGCCCAGGAAATAATCACAAAAATTCTACAAAGCCTCTGGTTCATAATCGTGTTATAGTGCAGGGGCTTACATATAGCTATAAATCTATCATATGCCATAGCGACAAGTAACATCATCTCACTCCCAACAAAACTATGAAGAAGAAATATTTGGGCCATGCATCCCTCAAAGGAGATAGTCTTGTGCTCAACAAAAAAGTCCACAAGCATCTTGGGGGTAGCAAAGTTAGACTGGCAAATGTCAATGAAGGAAAGGTTACTGAGCAGGAAGTACATAGGGGAGTTCAACTGGGAGTCACAGAAAATTATGATAATAATTACAATATTTCCTAACATAGACATGACATAGACTAGAGAGAAGATAGCAAAAAAGAAAAGTTGAAGTTCTGGAGCATCAGAGAGTCCCAGAAGCACAAACTCAGACACCATTGATTTATTAGTGTGAGCCATGTAGCTATATAGTCAATACACAGTTGCCTAAGTGAAAAAAAATCGAGGAACTGTCACCATAAATGACATAAAAATCTCTATTTGATAAGCAAAGAAATGTGATACTTTTAATTCAATTTAATGAAATAGATATTAAAAAAACCACACACTCTTATTTAATCCAAATGATTGTTAAAAATGATGAAGGTCTGTGAGAAAAATAACTAGACATAAATCCTATCATAATTGGGAATGTATACTTATTAAAAACATGATATAAAATCAGAAATAGGCAAATATAGATGAGTGATATGTAAACAGCATGCATATTATTAAAAGGAAAGACCCCAAAGTATTCAGGCAAACTGTGGGTTAAATAAAGACATCTAAAGATTTATAATTATTTAGTTTGAAATTTGCAGCCAAAAAATTAGGACATAGTAATTTCAGGCAGGGAAATTACTGTAAGAAAAATACTGAGGTAAAGCAGAAAACACTGCAGGCACCCACAAACTGCATGGCAGGCTACAGAGCAAGAAAAATCTCAATTGGGACTGATGTCCAGAGCTAACTGTGGATGCAAAAGCTTTGAAAGCAGTCAAACTGGTTACATTAATGTTCTTCAAATTACAATCATAAAGTATTTGAGAGTTTTGTAAGAAGTTTGGTAAGGCAATTTGAATATTATGAAAAGGAATGAAAGGAATCAAGAGTGACACTCTTGGAGTTTTGTTGAAAGTTCTTTTGAAGGTCAAGAGCACTTCAATTAATCTTTTAAAATAATAATTAATTAAAATTCGCCTCCATCATATAAAGGCCAGCCTATTATAAATGGACAAATGACACCAATTAATCTATTTATTTTGTTTTTATCTCTTTACAAAGAGAAAAAGTTTTCAGAAGAGGAAGGCTAAGTATTATGTAAACTGCCTCTTAAAAATTTTTTTGACATTTTGCTCAACGCATATGGTCACTTGGTCTCAGTAGAAAACTATTCTCCTAAGATGCCTTTGGAAATATTTTGGCTTCAGCTTTGTGTACCCAACAGTACACACAATATTTGTCAGGTACTGATATTCTGTGTTTCATATACATCGTGTTGTCAGGACCAACTTATTTAGCTTTCACTGAACAATTAATAGTCATAAAAGTAAAAATTAAATCATTGTAAACAAACTTATTTAAACAGTTCATAAATGCTCACTATATAATTTTAGCCTACGGGCTCTCTTAAACCTATCATAGTATATTAACTCACTTGATTTGCATAATAACACTGCAGAACTAGCTGCCATCAGCATGTACAATTTTAAAATTGAGGAACCTGAGGCACAGAAAAATTCATACTAGTGTATTTCCTGACTTTATACAACGAATAAGTCTTATAGTTGGAGTGATGATTCCTGCTATAAACCAGGAAAATACTTTGAACAAATAAGTAAAGCTGAATTTTGGAGTGGTAGAGTAAAAGAGCCTTGAGTTAAATCTCAGTTCTTGAACATTGCAGTGGGATAAACAATTCCTTAACCCTTTTCAAGTTCTTTTCTGAAAATGTACAATGGTGATCTCACTTGTTTCGTGATCTCAAAAAATTTTCTCACTGGTAATATAAAACTAAATTAGATACACTTGCTCTTACATTGATATACTTTTCTAAAATGTGTCAATAGAACTTTGATTCCATAAACATGAATGATTTTTTAATTTAATTTGTAACACTTGCTTCTTTATAAGCCCAAAAGCAAAGAATAATAAGACATTTTATAGACCTCTATTCTACCTTGCATAGCTCTCTTCATCTATTTAAGGCAAATATGATACTTAATAAATAATTAAGTGGTGGCTAAGTATTCTTGGTATAGAATGTATAACACAAAATAACAAGGGAATGATGATGGCTATGACACATGTCCCTCTGTTTATCAGATTATATTCATTTCTATTAAGGCTACACACAACCTGTGGGGGAAAAGTCACAAAAAAAGGCAGACAACAGGAATTTGCATCTTCCAGATTAAGTTTCATTTTAATTAAGATAATAATTTTCCACTTATCATCTTCTAGTTACTGACTTTGCCTCTGAAAGAGTTTATCCATTCCTTCCTCAGTTCAACAATATGTTCAAAATGCATGGATAGTACTTACACTTTTAGTAATTTCTGTATTTCTATTTTATTTTCTCCAAATTTAGCATCCTTGGTTTGTTTGCAAGCTTCTCACTTTCTGCGATGAGTCTTTATCCTGAAAATATTCCTCACAGAATCTTGACAATGCATTTAGCTCGGTCACTGTTCTAAGCTTTATAGAAGCAAGTTGCTGGGCCCTGCCCTGAGGTAGGACCCTGTACCTACTGCTCTAGGTAATTGTAGTAACACAAGACAAGGCCATTTAAAGCCTTCTCCCCTTATTCCAGGGAATTGATTGCTTTGGAGAAGAAGGAAATCACCCATCAGACATCTGAAGTCACCTTGAAGGGGGAGTAATTATGTTTTACAGATTTTTTTTTTCCAGGAATGGAAAAGGCACATTTTGTACCAATTAAAAGATATATACAAAAGTAAGAGATTACTTCATTTTACTTGTTAGTAAGAAAAATAATTCTTAACTTTTAACTTTCTGTCCACACGGGTATTGCCTGATCTTTGAAATAATCATCTAGCATCATAGTGATTTCTTCCAATAACAAGATGCTTTTTAATTGACAAAGCAGTTTAATTTATTGGCTAGTTGTACATTGTGTCAGTTGAAGGATAAATCTACCTTCACTTCAACTTGATGGCTCTTCCTGTATTTCCAGATGGTTTAATTTTTGTCTGCTAGAAAAATCATCTGTTTTTGGCCAAAATATAACATTTATTTGAACCTTATTTTATATAATGTGTTTTCTGTATCTCCAACAGTTCTGATATGTGTTAAGTAGTCAATTTTTAAAAAGAAAATAAAAAATAAGATTTTCTAGCAACAGCATAATTACAAAGTGTGAAATCCTCCTAATGTGATACTTACTTTCACTTATCAGACTTAAGAATTTTTTGTTTTCAAAATAAGTGGACATATTAATGGGGTCAACAAATATAACTAGGAAATATGTGAGAATAGATAAGAAGTATTTGTAAAAGAAAAATAATTGGAAATAGGCCTACTAATAGTATACTAAAGTTTAAAAAATAAAGTATACTGAAGTTTAAAGTAAGTATTTCAGAGCTCTCCCTGTCATATGTAATATCTATATGTATATATCTATATAGCTGTAATTACTATATGTCATATAATAAAAATATGTATCATATATTGTTTACATACAACAGTACATGAAACAATAACCTTCAGGAGAACAAATATACACAAAACAAATTTTGCATTGATAGTGGTATTTATGATGACTTAAGGAAATATAAATATTAAGCAAATGTATGGTGGGGAAAAGTGAATTTCTGTCTGTAAACTATTTTATCAAAATAAACAATTTGGATAAAAAATTCAAAAAAATTATAGAAAATAGTAGAATACATACATGAAATAACTTTTATAAGCTGCAAGTTGGCAAGTCTTTTATTATTTACACTAAACTTACTTTTAACATTTAATGTACATAAATATACAAAAGTTATGCATACTGCTAGAGTCCCAGGCAATGTTTTACTACCATTGTACATTGTATAATATTTAGATCAGTTTAAATATATCTATCTTCTCTAGTGTTTACCATTTCTATAGTGAAAATTTTCAAAACCCTTCCTTTCTGTTTCCTGAAAGTAAACACATTAGTGACTCTGCACTGTAGTAGCACATCGAAACTTCTTGCACCTAACTATAATGTTGTATGCATTGATTCATTTCTCTTTTCTCTCCCCAGTATCTAGTAACCATCATTTTACCTTCAATGTCTATCAGATTATCTATTTTAAATTGTAAATGTGTGCCGAGCCAGGGATTTAGCTCAGTGTCTCTGGAGCTTGCCTGGCAAGTGTAAGGTCCTGAGTTTGATCCCCAGTACCACATATTACAATGCCGGGAGTGGTGGCTCATGCCTTTTAATCCCAGCGTTGTAGAAGCAAAACAAAACAGAAAAACCAGCCAGTCTTAGAGTTGTAAATGTGTGATACTTAATACTTGTTTTGTCTAACTTATTTTCACCTAATACAATGAGCTCTACTTCCATCTGTGTTGTTACAAGTGTTAATATTTCCTTTTGACAGTTAGATAGTATTCTGGCTGTATATGGAACACATTTGCATAATCATTCATCTATTGAAGGATTCCTATTTCTTGTTTATAGTGAATAATGCTGCAAAAACACAGAATGTAGATGTGTGTTCAACATAATAGTTTTATTTCCTTTGGATACATATCCATAAATTGATGTCTGTCTCATCAGGTAGTTTTACTTTTAGCCTTTTAAGGAATCTCCATATTATTTTCTACAGCAGTAGTAATAATTTTTATTTCAATTGGCTGTATACAAGATGTTCACTTTTTTTACACCCTCACCAGTATTTGATATATGTCTTTTCATTAACTGCCATTCTAATGGGGATGGGGAATGTATTTTGTGTTTTTAATTTTGTTTCTTTTGAGAGTTACTAATGTGGAGGATTTTTCAATATAGTTGTTGGCCTTTGTATGTATTATTTTGAGAAGTATCTAACTTCATAACCCCATTTTATTGAATTGTTTGGCATAGTCAGTCTTGTTTTTTACATTTGCTGCTCAGGTTTTTCATTTTTCATGTATTTTAAACATCAAGTCTATGTCAGATGTATAGCTTGCTTGGATTCTTTACATTTTCTGAATATCAACATTTTGTTAAATGCACAGCTTACAACTCTTTCTTTTAGCTCTGCAGGTTGTTTTTGCACTCTGTTGTTTCCTTTGTTATGAAGAAGATGTTTCATTTTTTATTATTTGGTGGTACCAGGGATTGAAATCAGGACCTTGTACTTGTGAAGCAGGCCTGGCACCACTGAGCTAAATCCTCAACTTGAAGATGTTTCATCTACTGAATTCATATTTGTCTATTTTTGTTTTTATTTTGTGTGCTTTGGGGGTTCTTTCCAAAAACATTTCAATGTCCCAAAGCGTTCCTCCTGTATGTTTACTAGTAGCTTGCATAGTTTCAATTCTTATATTTAAGCATTTAATCTATTGAGTTGATTTTAGTGAAGAGAGAAGTCAAATATCAATCAACCACTTGTGCATACACATTTTCAATTATTTGTTGGAAAAAATACTATCCTTTCTTGAGTCTAGTTCTTCATTGAGAATCACTGGACCATAGATGCATGTTAAAGCTCTTGATATAGGTCTCTGTGTTTGTGCCAAAAACATACTATTTTGATCACTACCACTTTGTAGTATATTAGAAGTCAGCATAACCTCTCTCTTTTTTTCATCTTCTGTGTTAAAGATTGCTTTGACTTTTTGGAATTTTTATTGTAGTTCAGCATGAATTTTTTATTATTTTTCTATTTCTCTGATGAATGCTACTGGTGTTCATAGATACTGCACTGAATCTATAAATCTCTTTCAAGTATGAGCATTATAGTAATATTCTTTCAATCCAAGAAAAGATTCTCTCTTTTCAATTTTTGTGTGACATTTTCAGTTTCTTTGAAAAATGTTTTATAGTTTTGTTGTAGAAATCTTTCACCCCTTATTTAAAAGTGTTCCTTGATTTCTAAATTTTAATTATAATTTTATATAAAATTTGAAGGTTATGATATATACTGGAATATTTCCAATGACAGAGCACTTTACAAGATTTTAAACATACTTCCAAAGAGCATATAATGTTGAAGAATAAAAAAGCATAAAATAGCTCATTAATTTAGAGCAAATGAATTTTAAATGGTAAGTTTACCAAATTACATCATCTACTTTATACGTGCTAGATTTTCTTCTGCTTTATAGAATGCCATGGGTAACTTTCAATTTGATATACAAACAGATAAAACACTGACATTGTTGTATTCTACCAGCTATTAACTTTCCTTGTTATGCTTATGATAGCTTAAGAAATGCTTTCAAATGCTACTGGTTTATTAATATCTTCAAAATGCTCGCAAGTCATCTAGTAAGTGTCGAGCAAGAAACCGCAATAATACTTTTAACAGGAAATACTTAATATAAAGAATTAGTAAGTGGTAATAAATATGTAGTTAACTAAGATAGGATGAAAAGAAAATGGTAAAGAAGAATTGCATTCATAGGAGACAATCCGAGAAAGGAATATGGTTGGAGAAAGGATATCCTACCCTAGTGTAAATCTCAGAACTTTGGGGAGAGTGTGTGAATGTGGACCTCTTAGAGTGTAGAGAGATTCTCTGGGTCACTCTGATCTAGAAGTGCTTCAAAGATGGCTAGCTGAAAACAGGGAACAAGAAATTTAAGAGACAAGGTTTATTGTATGGTAAAAGATATAGGGCAGTCTAAATAAAAACTATGGGCCGTGCAGTGTAACAATAAGAAGAGAAGAAGGACTCTGGGATGATGCATTAGCTTTCATCTTGCTGAGACACAGTGTGTGAAACACAAGTTGCAATAGAAGAGGTTTAATTTGGCTCATGGTTTCAGGGGATTCAGTCCATTTTTGGCAGATTTAAAGGCAAGAATCTCATGATGGGATAGCACAGCAAAACAAGATGTTCAGCTCATCATGGCAGAGAAGCAGAGCAGGGGAATTATTCCAGAGAAGGAGGAGAAAGAGGCCTGATAGCCACACTTTCATTATCTAGCCAGACACACACAGAGAAATATGTTTTACTGATCTCCCCTGTGGTGGGAGATCAAGTTGACACAGTTTCACCATCACAAACTGGGAAGAGAAGATTCTTGCTTTGGAGAAATTCATCCAACATCCTCTCAAATAAGGGATAAGGTTGAAAGTTTCCAGAGTCCAGCTTTTTTTCCCCATAATATTAGTATTTACCTGTAATTGTAGTAGTGAATGGATATGTATATATATTTTATATATATATATGCAGTGTTTAAAATTTTTGTTTGTATAAACAGTAATCAATACACCATTTTTTTTTCAATTTTCACTATTGAACTTTTGCTTAAGTGACATCTAGGGGAAAAAGTCTTGGAAATATCCATTAAATACTTTATTTTTCCCACATTTGAGATCTTAAACCAAAATACTTTGAAGCTATTTGAAGATTACTGATTTGAGGAATTTATAAAAGGAATCCCTCACCACCACTGGTATTTCAGAAATCTGGGGGGCTCAGATAATGGGTAACAATTTTCCTCATGGCAGCCTTCATGTCTCTATTCCTTAGGGTATAAACAACTGGGTTTAGGACAGGAGTAAAAACTGTGTAGAAGATAGCAAGAACTTTATCCACCGGATAGGTAGTGGAGGGCCACACATAGACAAAGATGCAGGGTCCGAAGAATAAAATCACTACCGTGATGTGTGCGGTCAGTGTAGAAAAGGCCTTGGCCATTGCAGCCGAAGACCTGAACCAGACTCCGACAAGAATAGTGGCATAAGAGCTGACCAAGACTTTGAAAGTGCTCAAGGAAAGGATGCCGCTATTAACCACAATTAGTACTTCAATTGCAGAAGAGTCCAGACAAGCAAGTTTGGTCACTTGAGGTAGGTCACAGAAAAAGCTGTCTACTATATTGGGTCCACAAAAAGGCAGATTCACAGTAAATGATAACTGGCTTAATGTGTGCACCAGGCCCACAGCCCAGGAGATTATTACCAAGCTAGTGCACGTCCTTCGGTTCATGAGACTCAGATAGTGTAGTGGTTTACATATGGCCAGATACCTGTCATAGGCCATGCAGACCAGTAGCACCATCTCCCCTCCTGTAAAAAGGTGAATGAAGAAAATTTGGGCTATGCAGCCACTGAATGATATGGTCTTGTGTTCACTCAGAAAATCTGTGATCATCTTAGGTGTAGCAAAAGAAGCCTGACAGATATCAATCAAGGAAAGATTCCCCAGAAGGAAATACATAGGGGAGTGCAGGCTGGCATCAAAAGTCACCGTGACAATAACGAGCAGGTTCCCTAATACAATGACCACGTACAACATGGTGAAGAAGATAAAAAAGAAAATTTGGAGTTTCTGAGAGCTACAGAGTCCCAGCAACACAAACTCAGACACCATTGAAGAATTGGTCTCCATGGATCCAGGCTGCAGACTTATGAAATGACACTAATGGAGGAAAAATAAAAGTAGATTAGAACTATAAATCAAGGATCAATATTAATGTGAAAGATTATAAGATCTATGATGTTGAATATGTACGAAGGAATATTTGAGATGGAGGAGGTGATAAGGAGAGGAATAGAAAGAGACCAAGATGTGATATGTCTAGCAGAATATGTCCAGAAGAATATATTCAGACAATAAGAAAGAACTTTAGATAATGCTTCGCAATGTGATCAGTCTCAGCAGAACCCTTCAGTTTCTGGATGGTCTTTATCTGTGACATAGTCATAAACAACTTCACTCATTTAGAATAAGACTAAAGAAATGACTTAAAATTCCAATTTCACAGACTTTGTAGAAGGTGAAGTCAATTCAGACCTTAGTCTTATGTTCATTTTCCATCATTAACTTTAAAAAATCTTTAAGTACAGTATTCTCTTTAACTCTCTTTTTTTAAAAAAATTGAACTTTATTAGTACATTTTATTTGCGCATTATGATCACAATCAACATTGAGACTTTGTATCAGTAACTCTTTAAGAGATATCTGTTGCTAGAGGTTAATCACACTAATCATTTAACTTTAGATTAATTATGCCTTTCTGAGCTTCAGTTTTTCGTTTTAAAAAACAAAATGTAAAAATGCATACTTCACAGAAATCACTTATACCATTCTACTATTAAGGTAAATAATTTATAATAGAACTTTATATGTTAAATATGTTTATAATAATTTACCTTACTGCTGAAGTAGGAGTCATACACAATTTAAACAATTCAGACTAATAAGATACTGTTGAATTTATATTATTCAGGTCTATAGCACCAACACAGTATGTCAATTATGAATCCATATAACTTCATATATACATATATATGAAATATATATGCATAAAAATACATATAGACTTACCTTAATCATGTCAAACTCATTTTTACTTGATTATCTAAGCACAATATCTACATTTTCTTTTTTTTCTGTTTCAAAATTTAAATTTAGGCCCACTTATTTTCCCCTGATCAGTGTTCTCTAGTCATCCACATCTTTACAATTGTCAAGGATATAATGGAGTTGTTTTAGTGTTTTACTTGTACGGAATGGTTAAATTATAAACGTATGTCCCTGAAAGTATCTTTTGTTTAGAATCAAAATAATCTTATTAATTTGTTCATATCCCCCCCTGTAATGCTACACCTGGCCCTAGAAATCTATTTGGATGATCTGACACAACATTCAAGAAGCTTTATTTAGTAACCTGTGCTAGTTCTGAAATCAACAGTTATCAAAATAACAACATGAAACTCAGAAGAATAATGTGATTCTAGGCCCTCAAAAGAGCACAGACATCTTCCACTCTCCGTTTACTTTACATATTAGAAACTCAAGTCTAGCATCTCTTGGATACAGCTTTAGGCCCCTCCTTTCCTTAGATACAACTACAAATCAGACAGAGAGCCCTTAAATGAAGAATCATTTCATGTGAATTTACTGGAAGATTATATTTACAGAAGTATTTCACTGGTTCACATTTTGGATATACCGGAAACAGGAACTAGAACAAAAAACTAAAATGTGCCATAGCTGCATGAGTACATTAATGACAGTCCTCTGACATTATATGAGAGAATTATTAGTGGGTTTTAAAGTACAAGATAAATTATTTAACATTCTATTCTACATGTCAGTGATTTCAGTTTTTTCCCCACCCAACTTTTTTCCATCACTTGGACCTTTAACACACTTAGCCTTGTATTGTTACTGTCAGGGAAATTATTTCATCAAATGTTCCCAAAGAAATGCTCTGACAGCTGATTTTGTTATACCTGTATCTAGAACCACACCAGGTTTTCCTCTCTGAATGTTTAGTAGCAGCCTTTGTCCACAATCCTAACACACAGGGATCTGCTGAGGTTCTTGCTTCTGATTTTTCTATTCTGTTTTTACCTTTGCCTTCTATATTTCTTGTATTTATAGTTACTTACCGCTTTATATCTTATCAGTCTCTTTTTCTTTCCCTTTTTGTCCGCTCTTCCTTCAGCATTCAACTCACCTCTGTGGAATAAGTTGTACTTTCCTTGGATGATCCCTAACTTTTTGGCTACATTCCTCACCACACTCAATATCACAAACATGTTTTGAAAGGTTTTGTGGAAGTGAGTAGATCTAGTAGATGTAAATGTAAATCTCAGACCTTAGCTCAAAGCTTCTCAACTTAATCTGTCTTTTTATTTCTCCTTTAAATTTTTTCTGAATTGTTAGGAAAAACCTCCATTCATTCTCCCTCATTAACATCTGTTACTTAAGATAAAACTGTGGTAGCCAGGCTATATAATCTAGTTTCCCTCTAGTATATATGACTTTCTTATAATATCCAGACCACTCAGTACTCATTCAGCTCTCAACAATTTTCGTTCATTTTTACGACCTCCTTCACAGATCCTATCTCTTCCAAAACCCTTACCAAATACTTACATTGAAATTTCTTTCTCTTAATGTTGCATTAGCACTTTGCATATGCATACAACTGATACTGTCCCAAAATAAGATTTGTGGATATATATTTCCTTTACAACAATGAGAGTTCTTTGTATTCTCATGTCCCTTATGTATCACTCTAAGAATCTGGTGCTGGTGTAGAGACATGCACGGTGTAAATTTACCTTACATGTGTTTTAATGTCAGTTGAAATATATTTCACTTCATTTCTGTCACCCACTCAATATTTACATCTTATCTTTCTCTCCCCAGCGTCCTTCCCTGTGAATGATTTTGAAGTTGATAAGCTCTTAACTACTTACCCATTCATTTTAATTCTATAGGTTATTCCATTGTATGAATACATTGCTTGTTGTCCATGTAATGAAGAGACATCTGAGTCATTAACAGCACTTGCAATTATGAACAATAGAATAAAGGAACAAAGAATAAATTCTTCATATGAAACAAAAATATCTCATCTTTTTTGGTAAAACAAGATCGCTAATGCCAGTGCCAATAATCATTTAGCAAGGGCAGAAGGAAAAATTTAGTTGAAATTTAAGGATAGAAAGAGTGAGCTTCATGTAATTAGGTTATGAAGTTTTTAAAGGTAATAGAAGTTAACTGCAAAACCAAGTAAATTTCTGTTACAAAAACAGTCTGATAATCTATTAGCCAAACTTGACACTTAAACATTTCCATTATTATTAAAAGTTTTACTCTTAAAAAATAGGCTCAAATGATATGACATTAATGTCTCCTGATTCTACCTTGTGTGAACATGCTCAGATTCCCTTTCATGTACTAGCAGTATACTTTTCTCCTTTTTTGGATACAATGTAATGGTTGAATAGAATATGTAATGGGACACAATCCACTGTATTTTAATCGACATCTTTGTCACAATATCCTACCTTCTGTAATGCATATCAGAAATATAAACCGAATTCCTCAATTTGTATAATGTGGTCTTAATGCCTTCCATGCAGTCATTTATAGGTAAATGCCTTTTGCTTTGTTAAATTGGAAGAGTATAGATTTAGCTAAGTGACCACTTGAGGCTTTTTAAATTTAGCAATGTGTATCCAAAATTCATCTTTCTATGGGGATTATTAATAATCAACATTAGACATTCCCATTGGAACAAAATAAATAACAACCCATATTATGGACAGTTAAGATGAGGGCTATCAGACCACCAGCAAAAAGGAAGAGTCATTCAGGGAAAATGTGTATTATTTATATAAATAAATAAATTCTTGTCTTTGGAGCACACTAGTGTGATGACATGGAAAAAATTTTCATTAAGTAGAATGCAGAGCATATGAATAATTTTCTCAATTCTACCAATAACTAAAATAAACCACTTTCCTTCTTAGACTTCACTCTACCTTTGCATAAGATTAATTATAGGGCCAGGGATATAGCTCAGTGATTCTGGCACCTGTCTTGCAAGTGCAAGGGCCTGGGTTCCATCACCAGTAACCACATAACAATACTGGGCGTGGAGACTCATCCCAGCAGCAACAGCACCACATACCACAGTGCCAGGCGTGGTGGCTCACGCCTGTAATCCCAGCACTCGGGAGGCAGAAGCAGGAGGATTGCTGTGATGTGAGTTTGAGGCTGAGCTCAGGGCCAGCCTGAACCACAAAGCGAGACTCTGTCTCAAAAAAAACCTTAAAATAAAAAAGATTAATTATAATATTTCAAAGACATTAACTATCAAAAAACACTATCAAGAAAACTATAACATGAATATCTTATGTACATGGCCATTGTTGCCACATTTTAATATTTTGTCATATTTTCATTGGGAATAGAATATAATTATGTAACATTCCACAAGAAGTTTCAGGAATTAACACACAAACTGAGTTTGATATTTAATATCCTGTGGTTTTGTTAACAGTTTCCCTACTCATGGATTGATCGACAAAGAAATATAGTCTGCATTTGCTTGTTTATTTGACTTCAGTGAAGGGACATCATCCTCTATGTGCTCTTTTATGATTTACTGTTTGTCCAATCAATAATTTATTTTAGAGAATTATCACTAGTGACACACAGACCATTAGCACATTCATTTTAGTGCTATAAGGTATTCCATTGTATGAATACATTGCTCATTGTCCATTTAGTGAGCAGACATTGGAGTCATTTACAGCATTTGCAGTTATGAACAACAGAATAAGCAAGTGCATGAATAAACAGGAGCTAAATGTTCTCCACCACATATTTCTAGATGAGTAAAAGTTAAACCACCACTAACCATTAAAACTTTTAATGTTACTAGATTTTTTCACATTATCTTTCAAAACCACTGCCAACTTTGTGCTTAGCTCATAAGTTTAGTGACTCAAGATTGTGAATACACTCTTCAACATATACTCTGTGATGAGCAGCAGAATTCCTTTCAGTTCTTTTCCTTTAAAGGAGCACAGTTCTCAGTATTCTCAATAGAATAGGTTAGAGGCTTATTGCAAAAGGAAGAGACCATTACTAGCTCAAGGATGTATCACAATTATCAATGAACATTGGTGTGACTACATCCAATAACGCCTGCTCCAGCCATGGCTGGGTGCAAAACATGGTCCTTCTGTAACCTTGAAGCCAAAGTCTGCTCATATCCTCTCTTATTGTAGAAACCAGGGCTTCCTACTCTGAAAGGTTCTGCAGGTGCAAGGACCTTTTGCACTCCCATTACGCTACTTTCTGATCCCTTGCTCCCACCTTATACAACTGGTGGTCTGTTGCTTGCCCAGAACTTGAAGGCTCACTCTGACCTGCCCAAACCAGTGGATTTCTTTACCAGCTAATGAGATGAACCATACCTCTCCACTGAAATTTGAATGTCTTTCTATACTGTCCTTCCTGGAGTGTTAACCCTCTGCCCTGGGTACCATAGAGATTATTCATAACTCATGGTTACTCTTTTTATTAGTTAATAATTCTTTACAATGAACTTTCTAATCAACTACCTGGTTTCTACCTCTCAATTGGACCCAGATCAATTCTTATATCAATGGTGTATGAAAGTTCCTGTTTTTCTGTTTGCTAGTCAGGAAGTGATTACATAAGATACATTAGTTTTTACTAATTATTTGTTCAAAGCATTTGTAAACTACTATAGTTATTGAAATCTCATTTTTTATTAGTGAGCGATAACTTGTCTCAACAAAACTTTATTTTACATGTAGGTTTTTCTGTGAAATGACTTGAACAGAAGCAAAAATATTAATAATGACCTCAAAATAATTTTTCCTTGTTTTTCATTCACAGAACCTTGATTAACTTTGCTCAGGAGGAAGTATGCTTATTTATGAAAAGTCAAAACTATAGCAACTATACCACATCTTTCTTGCTTATGTTCATTAGAAGATTACTGTTTTTTCATTATTCTATAGACATAATTTTAATATAATAAGCTTATATTACACAGGATACAGTGTAGTAATTTTAGACTTGTATAAAACACACTAAAGAATTATTATAAGAAATTTTGATGAATTTGCTAAACCTTCCTGCCATGCTAGACAATGACAGAAAGCCACAAGCCACAGTCAGCCATGTGATCAGTAGTTTAGGAAAATAATGTACTTTTGGAGAATATTTTTAAAAACATATTTCATCTAAATTATACCTAAGAATGCTTTTGACAGTAAAAATGCCTTCAGGCTGGTTTAGTGAGGCTTACGTTCTTCCATTATATTTCTTTATCTATGTTTTTGCACTTCAAGTTATCATATTGCTCAGTATGGAGTATGCATGTTATGTTTATTTTCCTTGTGTGAAGTTGGTGTGTGTACACAGTACATCTTAATTCCTTTACCTTCCTGCTTTCCTTGCATCTGTTTTTTTTTTTTTTTTTTTTTTTTTTAGGTTTTTGGAGACAGGGTCTCTCTTTGTGGTTCAGGCTGGCCCTGAGCTCAGCCTCAAACTCACATCACAGCAATCCTCCTGCCTCTGCCTCCCGAGTGCTGGAGTTACAAGCGTGAGCCACCACGCCCGGCACGGTGGTATGTGGTGCTGGTTGCTGCTGGGGTGAGTCTCCACGCCCAGTATTGTTGTGTGGTTTCCGGGGATCGAACCCGGATCCCTGAGCTTACAATACAGGTGCCGGAACCACTGAGCTACTTCCCCGGTCCAAACTAACATGAGTTTTTGGTAAGTTTCATTATAGGCTCTAAAGGAGCTGGACTTTTATCATCTCTTAATTTCAGAAGTTCCACATGAACAATTTGAAGTATGATAATTATATCAGACATATTCTCATACTACTGTGTTGTTTCCTACATTATTTTTTTAAATGTAAGAAAAATGAAAAAGTTATTTATTGATGAGTAATTCTGTCCCAGTGGAGCAATTTCTAACTAGGGATTTACATATTTAAATTCACATACTCATTTTGTGAATGCATTAGTTAATGCATTCACAAATGACCTCATAGTTAATTTAGTATTCCTTGCCTAAGAAAATTTGTGAAGGCAGGATTTCTATTTTTAACACTTCAACTAGATAAAGTTACAACCATCATGTAGTAACTATTTTCTCTATGAGTTCAACTTAATCCTTATCACTACTAAAATCTCTGTGAAATACAATGTTTCAAGCCACAAACTGCTTAACAAGAGGTAAAATCAATGAGTACAGTATTGCAAAGCTATAAATCTCATAGATGAAGCAATATGCCTTCTTCTGCATCTCTCAATTACATTAAATTCAGGAACTTATAATTGCATGAAAACTGCATGTGAACCATAGAATAAGAATTCAAAATGTGGGATTAGGATTTAGCTCAATGGTTTTGGTACCAGCCTTGCTAGCACAAGGTCCCAAGTTTGATCCTCGGTAACTACACTCTACAATGCCAGGCGTGGTGGTTCACACCTGTAACCCCAGCACTTGGAAGGCCTTACAGGCAGGAGGATTGCTGTGAGTTTGGAGCTGAGTTCAGGACCAGCCTAAAATATAAAGCAAGACCCTGTCTCAAAAAACTAAAGAAAAAAGAAAACAAAAAGAATTCAGAAATGTATTAAGATAAAATGTTTATGTGCAAGTTTAAGAAGTAGAATGGCCATTGTGGAGTGCAATCATGATGTGTATATGTAATGTACCAATAAAGATTTCAATTAAAAAAAGTAGAATGGAAATTAAAGAAGATAAAATGTACAAAATAGGATAATATACATGTTATAAACAAAATAGGATGATATACATATTATAAATAAAAATATTCCACTGTATCCCAGTGGGAGCATGTGAAAATAAAGAGTTGAAAGTGAGACAAAGGAAAGGCCTTAAATAAAACACAAATTTTAAAAGGCAGGGTCAGTGAATGAAGGAAGATTACACAAAATATAAAATAAGCCAACATGTGAATGAAAAAACTATTAAGTGACGCAAGACTAAGCGCCCAGATGGGCTGGAACACACAGTATGTCAGACAGTTTTCTAGATGTTGCATTGGAAAGTCTTAAATATAGACCTTAGGATTCTATAATGAATTTCTTGGAAATAAAATGTTACTCATGATTTTGGTGTAGGGACTCAGCATTAGGAATAGACTTCTGACAGTTGTGGAATTAACTAAAGGAGAAAAGAAGTAAGAAGAGAGTAGATGGAATGACAGAAAATACATAACATAAAATGCATACACGGAGTAGAAACATACACATTTCAAACATACAGCTCTTATTTGTTCATCTGATAACAAACAAGAATGGAGAAATAAAGAAAAATCGAAAGAAATAGAAAAATAGAGGAAAATAGAAAGTAGCAGATGAGACTTGGAAAGGACAAGAATAATTTTCTAGTTCAGATTTCTAACTCACCAGTGGTGCTCAGGTCATATTTGAAACACCTGCTCTCTACTCCCAGGAAGAGGCAGACGCTTCAAAGCCTACCAGCTTGTCTGAGCTAGTTCCAAAGCAGGGCTTGTTTAAAAAGTTAGCTCGCACAACCCTGCACTTCAAAAAATCACCTACATCTTTTTATTTTAGTTTAAAAAGAAAACTTATTTAACTAAGTCTGTTTCTCCTGCGCATAAAGAAACAGTATCCACAGAAGATTCCTCAAAAAGCTAGGATTGGAGGTCCCATTTGACCCAGCCATTGCTCTGCTAGGTATATACACACAAGAATTAAAAGACTCATATCACAGTGACATATGTGCACCCATGTTTATAGCAGCTCAATTCGTGATTGCTACATCTTGGAAACAACCCAAGTGTCCATCAACTGGAGACTGGATAAAAAGCTGTGGTTCTTCTACAGAATGGAGTACTACTCTGCCATAAAAAATGATAAGTTTGAATCATTTCTACTTAAATGGACATACCTTGAGGATATCCTCATAAGTGAAATAAATAGGACACAGATAGGTACTTATAGCATCTTTTCTCTGGTATGAGAAAATAAAGATGTAAATGAGTCCTAGAATTGTATGTTATATATTGTGAAATAGAAAATGCTCAAAGTAAAATAGGGAGAAGGGGGAAAAATAATGAGAATATAACAAAAAAGTAAGAAAACAAATTTTATGTATATGGGGGGTGGTAGTGTGGGTAGAGCTATGGGAAAAAATGAGAATTAAGTCGTGTCTTATACTGGTACAAATCCCCATTATGAAGTGAAATCATGATGCATTTATGTAATGTACCAATAAAGATTAAAAAAAAGCTGTGGAACAGTTTTGAGTCTGAAAAATAGGCTTGATTGAAAGGTCAACTCTTTCTCCAAGGGCAGATGCATTTGAGCAGCAGCAATATCATAAGTGCACCCGTTACAGTGAGGATATTTGGCAGATCCCTTGTACAGCCATTAGTAACTGTTTATACATTACCTTATGGGGGAACATGGCTGATGAAAACTCTCTATAGATTAAGGAAATAAATCAACATGCAATGAGTGGTTTCTAGTTCTATTGTATGCAGGGTGGCTTTGGTTTTACATACGACTGTAATTCCGTTCATTTAATAGTGTTGAATGTATAGCATGTACCAGGAATTTTTTAGCTTGGCTGATATAGCAGTTAATGAAACACAGCTGATGTCCTCAGTGGAATTTTATTAGGTGATTGGGAGTGACATGATGTCATGTATTTTACTAGGATGATTTGGCTTCTTTATTAGACAATTCATTGATAATTTGTAGATGTAGCCAGGAA
>PVIR01025272.1:0-25055 GCA_004026965.1 Petromus typicus | reverse complement strand
TACAACACTTAGTTTCCACTTTTTCCATCTGTTCTTTTCTTGTCTTCTCCTCCTTTCCTAGTTCTCCCTTTCCTTGTTGGCTTTCCCATTTGAATATTTTCTGCCTGTTTCCCAATATCTATTATGCATTTTGGTCCTTATTTATACTTTCAGATTAGGATTACTAGTTTATAGGATGCTAATGAATATTCTATGAAGAGAGCTTTATAGTCATTTGGGGTCAAGGAACCTTGAACTAATATCAGATTTCTTAGCTCTAAGGCTTTTCAGTTGAATTGATTAGGAATATATGCTAATGTTTCTTAAACATTTGTGAAGCATTTCTTAGAATGTCTTATAGGACTAATACTTGGTAACCAAACTGAAACAGTGGATATGGAATTAGTAAAACAAGAGTTTTATTGGGGGTCAGAGGAGGTAGGTCTAGAGGGACGTGTTGAGGTTGAGTCTCCTATAATCAGGCTGGGATGTGAGACTGTCGGACTGTAGACATTTCAGCTAGATTTATGGGTGCCACCTGTACCTCTGTTTTGTAGGTGTGGTGGAAGTTTACCTTGGTGACAGAGTGCTGAGAACAGGCTCTCCTGCCACTCAGCCACTCATAACATTGAACTGTAAGGATACTTTGGAACATAGGAAGGAGCTAGAAGACTGATTTATGTAGAAAGCAAATTCGTGTTGAGATACTTGGTATTACTTGGTTTTGAAAGACTGAATAAGTACCTTTATGGGTTGGTTTTCAAGGTTGTTGAAAGAAGATACTATTGATTGATACTAGCTTTTCAGTTTGTGTGGCTATGTGTAGCTGACTGTCCCACATTTTCTCTATGGTGAAAATAGGTGTCTTAGTTGGGGCTGATTTAACAAACTATTTTAAGCGAAGTGCATAAGAGACAAACAATTATTCTCCCAATTCTGGAAATCAGGAAAATAAAAATCAAGTCCCAGTAGATCCTACACTAGTAAGAGGTTGCTTCCTGATTCTTGGCTTCTCTTCACTGTGTCCTGCGTGGCGGAGAGTGGCAGTGAGCTCTCGTGGGTCTTCAGGAAGACTCACTCACATAACCTCCTCCCATCCCAATTCCACCCCAGTCCCATTTCCTAATGCCATCACAGCAGAGCGAAGGATTTCTGCATATGGGTTTTGTTTGTGTGTGTATTTATTTTTGATGTTTTGAACAGGATCTCGCCATGTAGTCCAGGCTGGTCTTCAGATCAGTATGTAGCCCAGTATGGCCCTGAGCTTGGAGCGCAACTCCTGCCTCACTTTCAGCCTCTCAAGAGCTGAGATTACAGGCATGTACCACCATGGTCAGCTACTGAAGATAGGAGTTTTCGGGGGACACAGACGTTTAGTATACATAGAGGGTTTATAGCATTTTAGAATTTTAAGGACTGTTAGCATTTTATCCTTTTTTTTTTGAGACAGGGTCTTGCTTTGTAGTTCAGACTGGCCCTGAACTCACTATGTAGCTCAAGTTACCTCGAACTCACAGCAGTCCTCCTGCCTCTGCCTCCTGAGTGCTGGGATTACAGGTGTGAGCTACCATACCTGGCATTGTGGTATGTGGTACCGGGGATCAAACTTGGGACCTTGCATTTGCCAGGCAGACGCTGGAACCACTGAGCTAAATTCTTGGCCCATTTGATCCTTCCTATTTTTAAGACTAAGAAAACAAAACTAGAGTATTATGTAACTGGTTTAATTTACAACCATTTTTATGGCAGGATTTAGTTTAGAGTCTAGGCCTTCTAATTCCTTGTTTGATGTTTTCCCACTGAATTTCGCAACTTTCCAATGTGGTGGTGAAGTATCTCTCTCAATATATCTATAAATGCAAGAAAATTTGCTTTTGTCATCATTGCTGGTACAAGGGCCTTTGTCTTTAACGTATTTTATTTAGTTGTACATGTTACACCCTAAATAACAATTGATACTGATTGCTAGCTTTTGCTCTTAACTTCCTAAAATGGTGTTCTTTTATACTCTGGCAACTTTAAATTACAATGATTAAAATTTGACTGAATTCTGCTGGCCAGATTGTACACTCAGTGTCCTTTTTGTGGACATGAGGAAGAGTGAAAGGCCCGAGATTTCACGGCTTTCATGACTGGCCTTGATGGCGTCCCGGAAGGCTGTGGGTTCTGCATTTGATGGATGGCTTGCGGGAAGCACATGTGTGTTTGGACACCTCACATTTAGGGTATAATGTTATTATTTATCCTGATTATATAATTGTATGTTTTATTTAAAAGAAACTGAATAGTATGAAGAATGAAGAGGTTAGGTATACCGACCTACCCAGTAGTTCAGATTTGTAGTTCCTCCTATATTCTTAAGTGGTTTTAAGTTTTTGTTGATTACATTTGTGCAGATACTTTCTTCCAGCCAGAGACTTAGTTTTTGCTTTTGTTTTGATGTCTTTTGTTGACCATAAGCTTTAAGCTTTATGTAGTAATTAAATTTACTGGATTAGCCTATCTCTCTGTCGTTTCAGACCTGTTGCTTCAAGAAATCCTGCCAGTGGGGCTGAGTGTGTGCAGCTCAGTAATAGAGCAAGGGCTTCACAGGGTTGGAGGCTCTGGTGTTTGTCCTCAGGATCACAAAGAAATCCTGTTGGACTCCAAGATATTAGGAATGTATTTGCTTTCATTTACATTTTATTTTTCTATTTAGCATAGTACTTAAAAAAACCTTGAAATTCCTTTTCTTTCCCTTTCTGCTTCCTTTTCAGGATGGTACAGATTGAGTAGTTTAAACAACAGGAATTTAATTCCTTGTGGAAGCCCAAGAATGAGACGCCAGTGTGGTCAGGGTTTGGGGAATGCCACCTTCTTGCTGAGTCATCAGAAGTCAGAGTGGCAAAGTTCACTGAGGTTTCTTCTTAGGTGGACACAGATTCCATATTAAAGGTCTTGACTTTATAACTTCATTTAATCCTGTTTGTTTCTCCAAAGAGCTCATCTCCAAATACCATCACCTTGGAGTTGATGGGTACAGATTTTAGGACAGGGTATTATATTAAGTCAGTAGGAACTTTTTAATTTACTTTTTTAACAGTGTGGGTGTTGTGGTTATTTAGAAGTGCCCCCCCACCCCCCCATAGATGGGGCTTTGGGAAGGTGGCTAGATGAGGGGCCACGATATCCATCTGCTGATGAGTCACAGGTCAAAGTGATGGTAGAAGGGAAAGGCCTCCCATGATCTCTGCTCTCCATCACCGTGCGGTGAGCTCCCTCTCCTCCCTTGAACTCGACTGGGGACTGAAGTCTCTACAGACTGTGAGCCCCACCCAGTAAACCTCTCCTCTAAGTTGTGAGTTGTATTCTCAACAGTGAGAAATTAACCAGTTAACCATCATCATTAACTGAATTGGCTCTTTTCCCCACTGAGTTGAGCATTTTTGTCCTACTTGTTTTTGTCTGTATACAGAAATAAAGTTGACTGATGACTTTTCAGTGAACAAATCCTTTAAAAAAAAAAAAAAAACCCTAACTGGGATTGTTTGTATACAGCAACTTTATACTACAACAATACTTAATTGAAATCTTCCTAGATTTAAAAAAACTACGCCCAAATTTTTAAACAAACATATCACTATGTAGACATAGTATAATTTTCTAATTATTTCAGTAATGACTATGTTTACATGAATACATTCATCTTTTCCTGCTATCATTTTTGTATGAGGATAAAGGGGATGCCTCTGACTTCCCTGTATCTTAATTTTTATGGCAGCCTGTGATAGAGAGGTCTGGAATTAAACGTTTTGAGATTTCAGTGCGTTTATGCATTTGTGGTTTCAAGTAGAAAATTGAGCTATCAGAATCCATTAAAGATGTCTGCACACAATTCCCATGGAGGCACAGCACTTTGCTGGATCACACCACTGTGGAGGAGCCTTGCTGATCATCTGTTTCACTTCCATCTTTCCGTAGATGGCCAAGCTGAAAATAAATACTTTGTGAGATTGGAGATTGACAAGATCGACAAAATATTTGAGGCCTAACATGCCAAGTAGTATCCTACCTGCTTTGTGTCTATTGATTTAATTCTTAATTCTTCTATGCAATAGGGTTAGAATTTAGATGGCAACTTCAAGACCACACAAGTAGAAAGTGAGAGTTTCCACTTCCTTCTGCCCAGCAAAGCCTGTTTTTTTTCACTTGTTACTTCCCTTTGGAGAATCTGTAACTAGGATACCAGGTAAATGCATTACATTCGGATTGTTTCCACAGGATATTGATTTCACAGTGGAGTTCAGCACAGTCCTCATGTATAACTTAGTCATCCTCCTCAGCAAGGACCTCTTGGGCGCCGTGGAGGGAGCCCGCTGACACTGTGTTGCTTGGCATGGCGAGTCACGGTTAATACGAGTCAGATCAATATAAAGCAAGCAGAGCAAACAGAATAAATAAGAGCAGCACTCCATATGCTTCTCTTCTCTGGTCTTCAGTTTCTTAGAAAAATATTACATGGACTCTAGCTTCTGAAGATCTTTTTAATCATGTTTAATTTTGTTAGGTATTTGTGCTAACCAACAGATTGAGCTTCTGCAACAAGAACAGGGGATTTCACAAGGGAATTTCTTCTTCCAAAGAAAATTAATCTTTTCCCTTTACAAGGTTTTTTTCTTCTTTTTATCAGGCTTTTTTTTTTTGCTTGTGCTGATTTTGACTTAAGGAGTATTTGAAGGTGGAATCTAGATGAATTGATACCAATAACTTGTTATCCAAATCTTCATTACAAGTGGAAATCAAGTGATTTGGTTTTTTTTTTTACATTTAAGTTAATCTGAATTTTATTATTTTCTTTTTAGAATAACTTTGAGTTACTTTTTAGAATAACTTTGAGTCTTTTCCTGTTAGAATTAAAGTGAGTTATAGTCATACAAACGTGTTGGCCACAGACATTTAACAGATTTGTGCATTTACTGTGTTTCTGCTTTATGATGAGATGAATCATCTTGCAAGGTATCTTAGCAAAGAGTGCACATGTGGGCTTCTCTGGGAGGCAAAGCCAGTTCACTGCTGTGGACTTAACCTTAATCAGATGTTGTAACTCTACAAGATGGAGTGTCTTGACCTTACACGATTTAGTCCTCGTGAACTTCATTTTAGCTTTTCATTTATACCTTTCCATTTTTATTTTTATTTATTTATTTTTTTTTTTTGAGACAGAGTCTCACTTTGTAGTTCAGGCTGTCCCTGAGCTCAGCCTCAAACTCATCACAGCAATCCTCCTGCCTCTGCCTCCCGAGTGCTGGGATTACAGGCTTGAGCCACCACGCCCGGCATTGTGGTATGTGGTACTGATTGCTGCTGGGCGTGAGTCTCCACACCCAGTATAGTTATGTAGTTACCGGGGATTGAACCCCGGTCCTTGCGCTTGCAAGATGGGCACTGGAACCATTGAGCTAAATCCCCAGCCCCATTTATACCTTTTTAAATAAAGGATAAATACACCCATATGTTAGTTACTTGTTGTTGAGACAAAATACCCAAGACCCAATGTTCAATAAAGAAAGGCTTATTTAGCTCCTATTTCGGAGGTTTCAGTCTATAATCAGCTGGGTACACAGTAGGGACGGCAGACACTGTGGAGGAGAAACATGCCAAGCACGCACAAGGTGGCAAAGGCAGCAGAAGACCTTGACAGCTTCTTTCTGCCTCTTCTATCTTATTCAGACTTGAGGGGATTGGTTTAGCTCTGCCCTAATCATTCACATATAGTGGTTTAGTAATCACACAACCTAATCCCAACATCACATACCCTAGATTCAGCAACCACCAGAATAGGCTATGACCATATGAGGTTTTGGGGGGGTGACATCTAGACAAACCGTAACATGCCTTACTTGGAGGCTGTGGCAGGAGTATCGCTGAGTTTGAAGTCATCCTGGGCTATCTACAAGACCTTGTCTAAGAAGCAGTAAGCAACCTTCACACAAATACACAAAAGGACAAATAGTTTCTCACCGAGACCTTTATTGCAGCTATTGTTAATGTGATGTCATAATGCATGCCAGGAAGTGAATGACTCACAGGCAGCAGTCTCACCACTATTGTAAAGGTAAGCAGAGGGGGTGGGGGGTGGGGTGCATTCTTCAGGGAAAAAAATAGTCACTTGAACAGATTGCACTTTGTAGTTGGAAGAACTTCATTTTCTCTTCTGTATTTTAGAATTTCCAGGTTTATAGCCATTTGCTATATACAGACAAAAGATACTTGTATCCCTGTAATAACAAATCAGCTTCCTCTTTCACAGCTTTCTCTGTTTTAATGAATGACCTACTGAAGGCTTTTGTTATTGACTACCATGTACTTGTGGTATGTCCTGGCTTTAGATGAGACAATTTTATAACTGAACAGCCCCTAGCCTAGTCCATCAGCATAAAGAAAGAAATTGGAAACAAATTCTGTTCTGCAAAGGCAATACTTCAGCCAGTGGCTTTCAGACTTTTGAATAAGATCCAAGTATGAAATATAGTTTAAATTGCTCCTCCTTCCTCACACAGACTGAAAACAAAGGATTGATGGAATCATTTACCAAGTGTTTTGCTTATAACCTGCTGTTTCATTTCAAAACACTGATACTTGCTATGTTGATTTTAGGAAGCCAGTACCATGTTAAAACCTGCAATTTATATATACCTTGAACTTGTAGAGCATTTGTCATTTTCCTGTACAATTATGTTCTATTCTTGTTACAGTTTAGTTTCCTCACAGAAGGAATCTTTCCCAAAATGCATACATAGTAATACCAATGTACTTAAAATTGTCCCAGGAACCGTGCTTGTTGTCTTGGTTTTCCCTTGAAGTGCACCTGCAAACCGAGGTGAATATATGACTTCCAGCGTATGCGTCCATTGGTGGAAGTAAAGACCTCCAACTATTTTGTTGATTTGGAAATGGTAGTTATGATCCTGGCAAATTTGGTATGTTATTAAGTGTTATGTGTTGTAATAGAGCAGAGTTCTCAGAACTTGGTTTATCCATCAGATTTCATGTGCTTCTGTCAGCATTTGTAGCTTGTTTCTAGCATCTGATGCTGCCTGCAACTTGACCTCATAAGATGCTTGAAGTTCTCTACTTTTTATGTGCTGGGAATTGGTTCAAACTAACCCTGTGGGATACTGGATAACAATGATGAGGTTTACCATCCAGGAGACAGTGTTGTCCCAGAATCAGGCCTTCCCATCTGTGAATGTGAGGACTGGGTGGTATTCTCTGATCTTCCCTGTGTACTGTCAGGGAGTTGGATTCCTGCATTCTCCTCCCCACCCGCCTCGGGTGGGCTATTTCCTCTGCTGCAGTTTAGCCGTACCTCTAGCCATGAGAAGGTTGTTTCTTTGTCCTGTTGCATCTTGCTTTTTGCTTATTGTATGAATTCTAACGACCAAGTTCTCCATAAAGAAAAAAACAAGCATAGTTTTTATGTTGTTGTTGTTGCTGTAGCACTATTTTAATGAGTTTAATAAATTTCAAAAAATTATTTTAGGTGTTTTTGGGAATGGGTAAATGAATAAAAAGATTTCAAAAGATTAACTTGAATTTCTGTATCCTAACTGAAATAAGTATAATAGAAACTGATATAAATGGATTTAAATCTTAAAATTGCAGTTTTTGATAATCTCCTTTCTCAAAGAGGGGATAATGTTTTATGATTCAGACTACAGAAAATTTCTTCATTGTTTGCATCATGCATGTCATTGGTAGTCATTCTGAAAGAAAGAAAACCACCTACAGGAAATTGTAAATTCTATTTTTTTCCTTAGGAGTGGGAGGTATATGCAAATAGTCTATAGGATCTGCCCAGAAAAAGAAAGAGGTTTAAAAATCATAGTTACTTAGCAGTCACCCTTAGAATTCTTAATTTTTTTTTCTTCTTTTTATTTATTTTTTCCGAGACAAGGTCTCACACTACAGCCCAGGCCACTTTGACCTTTGGGCCCTTGTGCCTCAGTGCGCCGTCCTGGTTACAGGCGTGCACCTGACAAAAGTCAGTCTCCCTCAGGAATTCTCAAATTATCATGATTACTTCTGATTCTGAATTTCATGTTTAATATGATCTAAATTTCGGAATCACAGTTGCTCTTCCATAGCTTTATTCAGGAGGAAAGTGCATACTGCATAGTCTGTTTCATATGAAATGAAGAGGGACTATTTAGCCTGAAGTTATAGATTACAGATTAGAAGTATTTTATTCATGTTCATATTCCTTTGTAGGTTATCCTGTATGTCTAGGCCCTGATTGTTTTACTTGGCATTAACTGGACTTGAAATTAGTATTTAGTTAGTAAATCCTCTCTAAAGGATTACTGAAGTAGTTTTTGTTTTCCTAGGATCAGAGGCAAATGCTTTACTTCTTGTCTTGAATGACTGTATGTCAAGGCACTATTAGGAAACAAGTATTTATTCTCTTCATAAGAATCTCAACTTTGGGACATAATTCTGCTTAGTACTGAAAGATTAGGAAACTATAGGCAAAGGGCAGAGGAAGATGGTAGACAGTTTATAAAATGAGTAGAAGCTGTTTAATTTTCTATTTTGGAGTCCTACCATGTGGATGAGAACAATTTTCTCATCTGTACCCTGGGATACTGGTACATTTTTATGTTGAAGTAGGAGACTGATTTGTAGTGCTTGGAAAGGATGGACTAGATGGGTTCTTATTATGTCCTTTGTAACTGAGCATACATGTGTTACTCTGTTATCATATACCTTTTGTTCACTTTCCTGATAGTTTAGTACTTTATGCTCCTATTTGTTGTGAATTAATTTTCCTTCTTAGATACGTGAAGATTAAGCTGATTTGTTTCACTGTAGTGAGGGGCACTGTCTTTCCCATTTACCTGCTGCTAATCTTTGGCAGTAAAATTAAATTGACATTTGTTAAAGGATGTTTTGATCTATCTTTGAAAAGGGTAGTAAAGAGTAATTAGTCCCAGTAATGTCTGTCTTCATTTTGTGCGCAAATTTAGGTTGCTTGCTGAAACATTCTAATTTCATGATCATGATAAGAGAATTCTTGCTTTAGTGTAATGGTTCAACAGTTGAAAGTCTGATAAATCCTTGAAGCATCTGTGGGCTGACGGCCTCCATTTGGGGAGCTGTCCTTGTTTTGAGGAGCTCATGAAACTGGCGCCACCACCAGCTGTATAGTGCGTTTTGTATTTTTCCTGATCTCCAAGGTCAGCCCAGTTATGTCAGTTGAAAGACATTTCATAGCTATGAAGTGTGAGGACCTTGCTCAAAATTTTCATTCAGAATGTGAATTAGCACATTGGCATTATGACTTGCGACTTCTGGGGGACTGAGATTAACATTCTTAGTAATTGACCGTCCACATGAAGGTCACGGATGGTGGTGGCAGGGAGGCAGGTGATGTATGTAGGAAGCAGAATGTGTCAAAGAGCAAACTCTTAGGTACTACTGGCTAAAGCATGCACACCTTATATACTGACTGTAATTTGTTATTCTAGCTCAGACACCCCTACCCTCCAGCTCCGGGGTTCTAAGACCATGCCAAAGGCATGTTTCAATAAGCTGGAAGTGAGGGATGGTACTGGTGTGGCCTTCCTAAGAATTTTTATGTTGTTTTGTGTCATTTTCACCTTGAGATTTCTAAGGCCACTGTGATTAGGTTGATACCACAGAGGGGAGGTGCGCTGTCTAGGTGAGGCATGTCTTGGGTAGGACCCTTCTGTGGTTACTGTTGCTTAATCCTGTGTTAGGGAAGGAGAAGGCTGGAGTTTGCTTTACTAATTATTATATTCATCCCTTTGAAGACCTCTCTAAACCTGTTTCAGACCCAGGGCTACTGCATTAAAGACTCTGTGGCCTGGCAGTTCCTCTCCAGTGCAGTCTCATGTGACTGCTGGTCCCATGGGAAGGCAATTCATGTGGCATCTGGTCGCCATTGGCACAGTGGGCAGTGGGAATACTCCCAAGAGTTGTTCTACACCATGAAAGCCTGCAGAAGCCAACTAAATACATCCTCATTTGAAACTCCTCCAAATGGTCCAAAGGCCCAGAGCTGCATCAGAGATGTCTCGAGGAAAATGCGAAGTTGGAGTGGAAAGAAAGAACACTCTTGCAGTTTGCATTTAAGATCTTTGCAAAGTCTGCAAAAGCATATGGCCATATGCATATATTGCCAGGACCTCTGAAGGCCTTGGAAGGAGCCAGTGCAATTGAAGTACCATGAACTTTGCTTCATTAATTTTGTGTATAATGCCTCTGGTTAGGCTTTATCTTCTGTGGTAGAAATAGATTGGAGTGTTGTATCACAGTATGGTTTGGAACAACACTTACTATGTTTGTATTTTTTTTTTTTAGGTTTTTTTGAGACAGGGTCTTGCTTTATAGTTCAGGCTGGCCCTGAGCTCAGCCTCAAACTCACATCACAACAATCCTCCTGCCTCTGTCTCCCAAATGCTGGAATTATAGACATGAGCCACCACGTCTGGCACTGCGGTATGTGGTGCTGATGGCTACTGGGCATGAGTCCCCATGCCCAGTATTGTATGTGGTTTCTGAGGCTCGAACCCGGGTCCTTGGGCTTGTAAGACAGGCGCCGGAACCACTGAGCTAAATCCCTGGCCGTATGTTTGTATTTTTGAGACAAGATCTTCCTACACAGATGGCCAGAAATACATTGTGTAGCCTTGAACTTGTAATTCTCCTGCCTCAGCCTTCTGAGTTCTGGGGTTACAGGTGGGTACCACCATGTCCAGATACAAGCAGCACTTTTAAAAGTGTGTCATACATACTGAGTGTCCGAGAATCCACTGAAATGAATAACTGTCATTATTGATAACAGAATTTTGATTAGCACTTTCTACGTGCCAGGCATTGTTAGTCTTCAGGACAGCCCTAGGAATTAGCTGCCACTATTTCTTGTTGAAGAGAAGAGCTCTGAGACACAAGACATTTAATAATCTGCTTCATCCAATGAGCAGCAGAGTTGGGATTAAAGCTCAGGTAGGACAGTCTGCACTCCCAGCCCCACTCCACTGCCCCTCACTTATGCTGGAGCCTTGGCCTGCTTCACAAGATTTGAGTGCATTTGCTTTTCCTGTTTAAGGAAGCCACAACAGAGGGAAAGTTTCATAGAAGGAAAAACAAATGATACAGTTCCTGGGAAAAGACTTGTGTGGACTGGTGAGCCAAGCAAGAGGGCAATAACTGCTTAATTGTGGTTGTATAGATTCTAAGAAATAACTGTCCACATTTTTAATGTTTTTAAGTCAATTTGTGCTTTATAGATGTATGTATAAAGATGATAGAATAATATCTGCCCTCACTCATCCGAAAGGCTGTCTTTGAACTGATGGTTCAAACAAAACTGATAGCTTGGAAAAACAGCACATGGAGGTTCTCTAGAAGAAGAATGTTGCCTGATGTTTTATTCACTGAGAAGGAATAATTATGAGAATATAGGTATGGTATAACATGAGTAATTACTAGAATGGAGCCCTATAGAGTTACTGAATATAAGGCTTTCAAGTTATGTATGTAAAGTGATTTAGAATTCTTTTTCTCTAAAGAGATGTAGAGTATAATTAACTTTACTGTGGTACATTGCTGGATAAAAATCTCTTCAATTTTATACATCATTAGTAGTACTTAGAATTATTCAGCCCTAACCTATACTTACAGGGAGAAATTACTTTTAAATATTTTGCACAATTAACAGCCATTACTTAACCCGTGTGCCCATCTTAAAGCACTGTGCAGTGACCCTCAGGGCTGCCATGACTGTGGCGCTGCTGCACCACAGTGACCATGTGTGGGGAAGAGAACACGAGTGAGCAGTCTCTTCTGTCCACCTATTGCTTCAAATGAGGTGCCCTTGCCAAAGTCTTCAGACAGATAGTTCCTTCTGTGCTCGTCAGTTTTCCCTTCATCTTGCTGGAATCAGATGAATAGTCTGTGTTTTCTCTTCAGTGAAGGAGAAGTATCAGAAGGCAAACGAGGGCTAGATTTCTCTCCATCCATGGCTACTAATCATCTCTCTCCAGGCTTTACAAGAATCTTAGGTTAAGATATCAGTGGCATTTTTCCCTGTAATTATTTTGAAGTATCATTGAGAGGAAGAAACGGGGGGTAGGAGGGAGGTTCACTAAATTTGATAAAAGAATTTCAAGGCTAACTTTGATAGAAATAATTATTAAAGCAGAATTTTATAGGAGTATCTGTAAATAAGGCAAAGGGTGTTCTAAAGCTACATTTAACCAAAGCAGTTTTGTCATTTATTAACATTATGCATAGTTCAGAGTCAGAATCATATGTTCAAAATCATTTATTATCAGCATCCTTCTCCAAATACCAAAAATTATGCATTTATGATAGATAAGAGGTAGATTGAAATGGCAGAAAGGAGAACTGGAGGGGAGGAATGTTTGCTGTTGACTTCGCTGTAGGAGCTTGCCGCAGCTGGTTTTTCAGATCCGAGCCCAGCTGTTCTCATCAGAGAAGCACGAGTCCTCATAGTCACTGGGGATTACCGCTGTTCTCCTCTCTGGTCTTTTCCTTGAGCGTTGCTTCCTGGCTCCAATGCAGGTCCCTCGGCCCCAGTGGCACAGATCTTTCACCCACCGGTGCAGACTTTCTAGCTTGCTCCACTGGCCCTTGCACCTTCCCATTCAGATCCTCCATGTGGATTTCATGAGATACTGCCGTAGGCTCTAGGCTGTGGAGGGGCACTGCTATGGGATCCAGGCCTCCGTTAGGTTCTTTGAGTCTCTAGCATGTGGACTGATCTCTTGCACTCCTCTGCATTTGAGTTTCTTGGGTGATTATGATAAAATATGTAATTCTATAAGGTATGTGTCCTGTATTGTCTATTCCCTTAGAAACTGTAACTTAGAACATAACTTTAATACACAACATGCTTTGAAATACTAAATGAGCATGTTAGATGAAATAGTTTTAAGAGAGTCATAGCAAGGGCTGGGGATGTAGCTCAGTGGTTCCATTGCATTGCAAGTGCAAGGTCCCTAGTTTGATCCCAGATAATCACATACAATAATGCTGGGTGTGGTGTGGTGACTCACACCCACCAGCAATCAGTACCACATACCACAGTGCCGGGTGTGGTGGCTCACACCTGTAATCCCAGCATTCAGGAGGCAGAGGCAGAAGGATTGGTGTGAGTTCCAGGTTCACCTGTGCTAGATAATGAGTTCAGGGCCAGCCTGGATTACAAAGTGAGACGCTGCCTCTCAAAAACAAAAAAAATTATGGCACAACATGAAAATTGCTGTTAAGCATAATTTGAGATGTGATTAAGTGAGTATATATGAATAACTTTGAGTCTTGAGTGATTCTCAAGAAATCTGCCACATTTGTCTGTGGGTTCTGGGCCAGGTTGGGGTGGCTTGTTTGCCATGGTGGAAAGCACTACCAGTCAACACTGCATAGAGGAGCTGTTATTCCCAGTGGGCTCTGTACTGTACCCAGTAATCACAGGCGTCTGGGGTCATGAATGAGACCTTCTCTTCCTGTAGATCTGGTCATGTATCTGCATTTCCTTGCCGGGTTCCTTTGAACTGTTTTGCCTTCTTGCCCATGTGAAGACTTGTCTGCATTTTCACCTCGACACTCTTCTTTAACACCTTTTTAGAGTCCCTGTTTTGCATCTTTGCTCTCTTTTCTGCTTGTTTTCTCCTTAAAGCCTTAGAGGTATCATTTCTTTAGCACTAGCTACATGTACAAGCATTGGATTTCAAGTTCCATGAACTCAATATGTAATACATATGCACTTGGAAAAGGTACTACTGTACACGTTTCCCAGCATATTTGATAAGAATAGTTCGCAGGGGCGAGGTGCTCTCTGTTGTGGCATGCTGCTTCTGAAGGCCGCATCTGGCTCTTGGCAGCTTGTGTAAATGTTTTATTAGAACATAGCTACCACCATTTCTTATTGTCTATGGCATGATACATATGAAACAAAATAGACATGTGGATAATGGAATCCACAGTCACTTAGATGAGGATGGCTAAGAAGTGGGGACTCAGCCTATTAAATATAATTGTCATTTTGAAGATTTTAAAGTATTTCATAATCAAAACTAAGATTCAGAGCACAATGAGAAGGGTGAGAAGAGAGAGGATGGGTGCTATCAGATTAACAATTCATTGAAATTCTTCTGATTAGTTTTTCAGAGACAGATTTTGTCACGTTCATGATGGGCCCCAAATTCATTGTCATTTCCACGTGGCTTGAACCAACACCAGTACTTGCATGAGAGTCCATTCTGGTGGCTTGTCCCATTGGTTTTTCAAATGAATCTAATAGCTTTTATCAGTCTTTTTACTAAAATTTATGGATTAAGATGGTTAAAATATTCTCCCATCAAACCAATACATACAAATGTAAAGATAGCTTTAAGTGTTTATGTATAATATATCAGGTGCTATTGTTGTGCACTTAATGGCAACTAAATTTATAGAGCCTTTGGGAAAGCATTTTAGCAATGTGTTTCCAGAAGAAAAGGTTTTTAGAAATACATTTTTAATTTTTACCTAATATAAAATACAGCACGATGTATCATCTATTTATGCAATGTATTATGTTTTGTCCTTCTAATAACTACTTGGGTTCTCTGAAATTACAGAGGATCAGATAAAGATTAATACATAGTAAAGGTAATTGCCACCCCATATGTAATGGAAAATTGGTAACCATCTAAATTTATATCAGAATTAGATCAGTTAAAACGTATGCTAGCTATGAAAGAATATTAAAAAGCATTAATTTATGTCTTAGAATATTTGATGTTGGGCCATACTTGTGATTTAATGTTAAATTTAAATAGCCTATATAGAATATATATAATTTATATAAAATTATAAACACAGAACATAGCTATGTGAAAATAAAAAAATTGAATAAAAGTTTATGTAATTAAAGTTTAAAAATAACTGTTTTTACTTTTAGAACTAGATAAAATGTCATTAAAGAATGAAGAACTGCTCTCTCCTATAATATGAACCTCCCCATTCCTGGGGAATCTAATGGCCCACTGTCAGTATAAGTTAACGAAAGCAGTGATTCACTGGCACTAGGTTCAGCCTACCTCAAAGCAGATGTTCAATAAAATTTTTAAAACTTGAAATTAATGTATAGGAGGTTGAACCCAATTTCTTTTCTCTGTTGGCAGGTTAATAAATGTAAGAGTCTTAATTGTAGAGAATATTATCTAAGGAGGCAGGGTTAGAACATTATGTAGCATGTACAAGGTTCTGTGTTTAAGTGGGGAAAAAATAACTCCACTTAAAGGAAAACTCAGCTTCATCAAATTCAATCAGAGCAACAGCAGTTACAGTCATAGTATTTGAGTTGTTTAATGCTTTTGTAATATTGTAAAGTTTCTTACAGAACATCAAGGGAAAATGTAGTTTAGCTGCTGAAAATTGAAAAATGCGCTGGTATGTTTAATCAACATTTGGTTAGCTTTCCCATTCTTAATTCTGTGCTAGAGATCCAAAGATGAAGCAGATATGGCCTTTGCTGTCTAGAGCAGTGCTTCCCAAGCTTTTTGGCACCAAAGACTAATTTCATGGAAGACAATTTTTCTGTGGCACAAGTGGTGGTGTTAAGGGGATGGTTTTAGGATAACTAAAACACATTGCATTTATCATATACTTTAACATATAATGAAATAAATCTACAAGTCACCATAAGGCAGAATCAATGGGAACTCTGAGGTTCTTTTCCTTCTAGTAGAATGTCCTGTCAGGTAAAGTGAGATGGTGATACTTGAGGTATGTTGTTTATGTTGAGTCTACTCCTCAATCTCATTTTGGTGGTTGTCATTGTGGAAAAACCGTGGTCCACAAAGATAGGGTGTCGGAACCAGAAACAGAGTTTTCTGTGCTTTTGTTGCAATCTCAGGATCTTATTATCTCTTGGCTTTAATCCAGAAAGTATGGTGACTTGAAGTTGTCTCACACATACTTTTAAGGCAGTTATCATTTATGATCTCAAGCAGTTGAGCTTCTTCTAATGTGGACAAAGTCAGTTCACCTGGCATATTCACAGTGGGTCACAGACAACCATTTCTTCCAGCGTGGGAGTCTTTTTGTTGGGATAGTGCTCAAATTCTGTTGAAAGATAAGATTTGTGGTCATGCACCACTGGGCAAAAGAGGGGCCTGACTCAGTCTCTTTCACATTCTCTGCTAATGTTTGAAACATCAAAACTTCTACTGTTCACTCTTCCTCCCATAATTCCAGTTTGGATTTGAATGCAGCCATATTATCTGTCAACTTGAACGCAGGGGTCGTTCTGGATCTGTTATACTGCCAGTGGTGACTGGTTTTCTAAATCTCTGCAGTGGCTTTTATAACTCAAACTGGCCACTCATCTACCTTTAGAGACCTTTTGTGTATAAGAGAAGGCATGTGTGCTTTGTGTCCATCTCCAGAGCTGCATGGGCAGACATGAATTAAGAATACATATTTTTAATGTGCTTGGTCATTTTGATCATATCCTGCAGAATATTAAATTCAAGTCAGTTTTCAGATAGCCAGTGTTTATTTGTGGGTGAATGTGTAGAGTCACATTCAGAAATGACTTCATTGACCTAATAAAACCAGAACTCTGTCCAGTTGTGGACAGCTCCAGCTGTGCATATACAAGCGCAAAGTGACTAATTCACTTTTCTGGATCTGTATTCAGTCAGAGACTTGAAGCTGTTGTGTTGCACATAACATCCTAATGGACTTCCCTCTAGCAAAATATACCACACAAAAGCAAGCATTGTTGCCTTGTTGTCAGTATTAGTAGATTTGTCAATCTAGATTTGTATCACTGACTTAGTAAACCCTTCTTAATAACTGTACCACAGTATTTGTCGGAACACTTGTCAGCCTTTTTTTTTGAGACAGAGTCTTGCTTTGTAGCTCAGGCTGGCCCTGAGCTCACTATGCATCCTGTGCGAGCTTTAAACTCACAGCAATCCTCCTGCCTCTGCCTCCGGAGTGCTGGGATTACAGGCATGAGCCATCACGCCCAGCAATGTGGTATGTAGTTACTGGGGATCAAACCAGGTCCTTGGACTGCAAGACAGGTGCCGGAACCACTGAGTTAAATCCCCGGCCTCACTTGTCAGCTTTTGAACTGCAGCCTCTTCTAAAAGTTCCTGATGTGTGCTTAGCAGCAGCGAAGGACAATTCTTCACCTATAGTAAAAGGCTTCTTCACCTTAGCAATGTGGTTGACAGTTGAAAGAATGATACTCACAGTGCAGATCTATTTGATGAAGTGATGGCCTTCTGTCAGTAATTGCTTGTTTGTGTTTGTTTTCCTCTTTTGAAAAACTGCAAAGTCTTGTCTTTTAACACAGGATTCATGATCTTCATGTGTTGCTGTCCTGAAGGTTTCATGATTTTGTTAGATAGCCAGTTGCCATATGTTATGGTACATCAAGCAGGCAGGATTGCTCTGTGATATCCTAAAGATCTTAGACTTTATTTGCTACAGTGGTATGCAGGGGTTTCAACCAAGGGACAGTTGGTTTGCAAATCAGCAAGATTCTCTCTGTTAGAATAGGTGGAATATGGCTTAAGGTGTCCAAGTCTCAAGGCAAAGGGGCCTGGTTAATGTGTGTGGAATGAGTGGATATAAAATGAGACTAGGAAAGAGAAGACCAAAGATGAGTAGTATGACTGAGATGAAGAGGAAAGCCAAACCCACTGTGAATGTTTTGTTCCAGGTTCCTCAGGGTGGGGGGAATACAGAAACTGAGACAAAATAATGGCTATATTCACACTGTAATGTCACTGATGTGAATAGTGATTTTCTTCAGCAGTTTAGGAGCCAATGCTTTTGGTTTGCCGCCCCTCCCCAGTACATTGTTTTGAACAGGGATTGCTTTTATGATCAGAAAGGGTTATGTCTAATAGAAAAAATAAAAATGTATTCTGGCATCGGATACATGTCAGATTTAGGAATGCAACAAAGGAATACAACAAAGATTGACAAAAGTGGTAAGATCAAATGAAATATGCCAGTCACTAAAGACATACTGTATTATTCCAGTTGTGAAACATCTAGAGAAGTTAAATTCATAAAAACAAGATGTAGAGTGGTGGTAGCCAGTGGTTGGGGAGAGCGGAAAATAGGTAGTTGTTTAATGGGTACAGTGTTTGAGTTCTGCAAGGCAAAAAGACTGATTTTATAATATAAATATGCCTGATATTACTGACTTGTATAGACTTCATGTAAAATGGTAAATACTGTGCTATGTGTAGTGTATGATGATACAAAAAATAGAATGACAGATCTGCATTGCACAGTTAACTCTAGTACCTGCATGTAGCAGCAGATCCATGATGAAGGTAAAGTTAATTTTGTTGGCTAGGACAAGGTAAGGGCTGCTAGAGAAGGTAAGCTCATGTATTATCTCTGGTGTGGAGGAATGGGTAGGAATAAGAGGTGAGGAAAGGCTGACAGAGTTAGTGTAATTGTTATTTTCTCTCCCTGGTTAGTTGATCCTAAACTACCCCCTGTCCCCAAGGCCAAAATGCATGAAGGTACAAGTCCCCTAGATGAACAGCATCCACATATAATCTGAATAGTCCTCCTGTATTCTTTGAAACATCTCTGGGTTGCTTATATTGCCTGACACATCATTAATACTCTGTAAACAGCACCTATACAATATTGTGCAGAGGGTTAATGACTTGAGAAAGTCTGCAGATGTTCAGTACAGATGTGACTTTTCTAAATAATCTCTGTTCAGTTCGGTCCATACATGCAGAACCCACAGATGCAGAAGGCTGACTCGATACTGGGAAAATGTCAGACAGGAGCCAGTAGTCAGACAGCAGGAAACAGAATGTGTACATATTGGTGAAGTGATAGCGCATTCGTTAAAGTAAACAGGAAGCAACTTAAAGTTGTTTAGAGATGAGACTAAACACCTAGGAAGTGCTCAGTAAAATTCCTATCAGTTAATGCATGTGTGCATGTTCACTGCCACGTTTCAGAGGTGGCATCCCACCCATGGGAATGCCTTTTGCCTGCCACTCTCGTTGTGTGACCTTTTTTCCTGAGTCACAGCTATGTGATATGTTTACCAAGTAGGACTCAGAATTCCCTGGGTGCAACCCCCTACCTGTGCGTTTGCTGTCTGAGGGAAATTGATGTTCTTGTGAGGCTTGGAGGAAAAATTACAGATGTTGACTGTGGCCTAGAAGATTTGGATTTAATTGCTTTGATATAGGCACTTCTGTTTTTAAAAGTATATTTTCATTTTTAATTGACACAGTAATTATGAATATTTTGAGTGTGACATTTCAGTACTTGTATACGATGATCAGATAAGGGTCTTTGACCTATCATGAACACTCAATCCTATCTGCTAGCTGTATTATTTGAACTGTTCAATTAATTGTCAGCTTTAATTTTCCTGTGCTACACAGGACATTGGAAGGCATTTCTTTCATGGAGCTGCATTTTTGTTCCTGCTCACAATCCTCTCTTCACCCTCCTGATATTTTTCCTGGGCTGTGTTGTGGGTGTTTCTATTTATAATAAGCTCTTTAAAAGATTCCAGTACATACCAAAGTTACATGATTACTGTTTGAGATACACCAATTTTGTCAAAGGTTAGAATTAACTTACTATGTTTGCCTTTGCGATATACATAAGCACTGTTACTGTTTTTAGATGTCGTTGGAATGGGATCTTGTATTTTCCTTTTTTGCTAAGAAAATTATGTTAGCATATTAATTTGGAGCTTTTAAAGTGCAAACCAAAAGCAAGAGCATTTCATTTTTGAGAATTCAATAGCATTAACCTCTCTTTACAAAGGTAGATTAATTTTCTGCACAGAGGAAAATTTGTTATTCAGAATAATATAATTTTAGAAGAAAAAGCTTAATTATAAAATGCAGTTATAATTTAAGACTGGGAAGCTATAAGGTTCTTTGTTAAATATTATATAAAATACTGTTTTTCTTTGACCAATCCTAATGAGCGGGGTGTGATAGTAATGCGTTTAATCCCGGCTACCTGGGAGACTGAGGAGGACTGCAAGTTTGAGGCCAGCCTGGCCAACTTACTGAGACCCTTCTCAAAAAGAAGGTTTATGTGTAGCTCAGGGGTAGAGAGTGCTTGTCTAACATGCGTGAGGCCCTGGGTTCAAACCTGGTCCTGCAAGAAAGGATGAAGCTTCAATGTCCACTTTGCAAGTTATTCAGTGCACAAGATTTGATGAAGGATTGATAGGTTTATAATGTTAGTTTGAGTAGAACAGTATAAAGTTAGAAGGTGAATAAGCTTAAATTTTATGGTCATTAAAAAATATTACACATGAGTGCATCAACTGAAAAAAATTTTGGTCACTGAAAATAATCTTCACAGTTTTTAGAAGTTGAGTAGTTTTTTTTTTTCTAGCCCTGACTAGAACACTTGGTTTACTCTAGAAAGCTTAGGTGATACACTTGTTTTTGTACCTAAACATTATAAGTCTTTCTTTTTTTCTCATTTCCCTTCTTTCCTTCCGTCCTTCTCCCCATTTACAAAAGCTTTGTTTCCATGTTTTCTATTCTTTTTTTTTTTTGAAACAGGGTCCTGCTTTGTAGTTCAGGCTGGCCCCGAGCTCATCCTCCAACTCACATCACAGCAATCCTCCTGCCTCTGCCTCCCAAGTGCTGGGATTACAGGCGTGAGCCACCACACCTGGCACTGTGGTATGTGGTACTAATTGCTGTTGGGGTGAGTCTCCACAGCTAGGATTGTATGTGGTTACCAGGGGATTGAACCCGGATCCCTGAGCCTGCAAGACAGGTGCCAGAACCACTGATGTAACTCCCCGGCCCCATGTTTTCTATTCTTTTTAAAAATTCTTTTCTGGGCTGGAAATTTAGCTCAGTGGTTCCGGCGCCTGTCTTGCAAGCACATGGGCCCGGGTTCAATCCCCTAGTAACCACATGCAATCCTGGCTGTGGAGACTCATGCCCAGCAGCAACCAGTACCACATACCACAGTGCCGGGCGTGGTGGCTCACGCCTGTAATCCCAGCACTCGGGAGGCAGAGGCAGGAGGATTGCTGTGATGTGAGCTTGAGGCTGAACTCAGGGCCAGCCTGAATCACAAAGTGAGACCCTGTCTGGAAAAAAAAAAAATTCTTTTCCCCCTATTTCCGTTCCTTCTGCCCCCTTCCTGGTTCTTTTTCTCATGTGAACATACTCTTCTGCCTCCTGATATCTGTCCTCCCTTTTGGTCCTTCTTTACCTTTTGGGTTTCTCACACAAGAGAAACAATGCAATATTTAAACTTGTATGTCTGATTTGTTTCATGTAACATTGTGGTCTCGAGGTTCATCCATTTAAGTAAATGTCTCAAATGCACCCTTATTGGTGGCAGATAGTGTTCCATTGTATATACATAAAACAATTTTTAATTCTTCTGTTGATATCCATATGGGCTATTTCCGAGATTTGGCTATTATAAATTATTCCACTGTAAGTGTGGGTATGCATGTATCACTATGGTATGATGCTTTTAACTCCTTCAAAAACATACCTAGAGGGGGAATATCTGGATCAAATGGAACCTCTAGCTTTAATTTTTTTGAAGAATCTTCATACTGATTTCCATATTGACAGTACCAGTTTACACTCCACCAACAATGGTCAAGGATTGCTTTTTCCTTGTAGCTTCTAACATTTGTTCTTGGTTGATATCTTGATAGACCTTTTTTTTGGACTAAGATGGAATATCAGTGTTTTAATTTGCATGATGAGCATTGTTGAGCATTATTTCATTTATTCACTGTACTTTATCTGAGGAGTGTCTTTATTGCAAATTGTGTGGATTTGGGGCCTTGCATTTCCTTTTGATTAGGGCTAAAGATTTCTTTAGTCTTTCAAAGAATTGATTGATTCTTTTTATTGTTTTCTTATTCTCAGTTGCATTAATTTCTACTTTAATCTTTATAATTTCCATATATGAACTTTGGGTTTAATTTGCTCTCTTTTCTAGAAGTTTGAGGTTTAACATTACATTATTTCAGCTCAATCTGTTTTTCTGATGTGAGAATTTACTGCTATAAACTTACTCATGGAGCTGTTTTACCACATTCCAAACATTCTAATCTGTCATATCAAAACAAATTAATTATAGAAACAATCTAATTTCTTCTTTAAACACTTACCAGTCAAGTTATTTAAATACAGGATGACCAAAAATTGCAATTTTTGTCAATTTTCATAAGATAGAGCAAATAGAAAAAATGACAATTTTATCAGATTTCTTCAATGTAATTGATTAGTTAAATCTGTCCGAGCTATGCCTAGGATAGTTAGTATGTAAGAAAAGTGCTAGTGGAGTATTGCACAGGGTGAACTGCTAAGTGGTTAACTTTGTTTGTTACCCACTGGTTCTTCAGGGAAGAATTATTTAATTTCCACATGTTTATGCAGCCTGTGGTTTCTTTTGACATTTGCTTTCACTTTCACAGCACTAAGATCTGATAATATGCATGGGATAATTTCAGTTTGTTTGGATTTACTTGAGCATGTAACCCGAGCTATTTTATTTTTGAGAAAGTCCTGTGTGTCTGTTCTACTGATAATTCCTCCCTGAAGGCCTCTGTGGTCACCTGCTTTCACTGTGTCACTGTTGATCTGATCTCCCTTTCTCTAGCTATGAGCCAGGAGCTTGGAGGAAGTGCAGATTGCTGCTTCCATTTTCTGCATTGTGATGAGACAATTCAGTTTCTCCGTAGGCTCCAATTTCCCTTTCAGATCCTTCTTGCATCGTAGGGACCCACTTTCCTTCCTTTTTCCCCCCAAATTGTTATTTTTCTAGTGCTGGATTCCAGACCTTGGAGAGGCTGGTCTATTGTTGCTTACCTCTTCACCATCTACCCACAAGTTCTTTTTTACTTTGCTTTTTATTTATATTTTAATTTTTTCACATAAGAGAAACCATGTGATATTGAAGCTTGTGGTAGGTCTGACTTGTCTCACTTAACATTATGATCTTGAGGTAGATCAATTTTTCTACAAATGATTAAAGTTTAAATACCATATTTTTCTTTATCCATTCATCTATTGGTGAACATACAGGTTTATTCCAAGGTTTAGCTTTGAGTTGTGCCATAAGGTATATATGTATCATTGTAATATGTCTACTTATTCGGGGAAATACTTGAATACTTAAAACAGGGATTAGCTGAGTCAGATGAAATTTTTAGTTCTAATTTTTTGAGGAATCTCTATGGTAATTTCTTGAAGATACATTCTTTCTGGAGTAAGATGGAATCCTAGTGTTTACAGTTGACTTTTCTAATGGCCAGAGATGTTGAACACTTTTTCACGTATTTATTGGTCATTTACATAATTTCTTCTGAGAAATGTCTATTCATTTTGTTTATCCATTTTTTGATTGGGTCTTTTATTCATTGAGCTTTAATTTTTTTGAGTTCTTTATACTTCAAATTCTTTATATTTAATTTTCAAGTTCTAGATATTAGTCCTCTGAGGTGTAGATGGCACTTTTTTTCCTACTGTGCACATTGTATCTTTTGTTTTTTGGTTGTTGGTACTGTTGTGCAGAAACTTTTAAATTTGATAATGATTGCACTTGTTGATCTTGGTTTCTTGTGCAATTGGTGTTCTGTTCAAAAAGTTCTTGCCTACACTTAGGTACTAAAGCCTTTTACCCTTTTATCTTCCAGCAGATTGTTTCTGGTTTAACTTTTAGGTCTATTTTGATTTTAGTTTAGCACTTAATGAGATGCACAGGTCTAGAGTCACTCTTCTATAAACAGATAGTCAGTTTTCCAAGCACCATTTACTAAATAGGTTATCTTTCCTCATATTTTTGACTCCTTTAGTCAGAGGTCACATAGCTCAGTGTGCCCGGGATTGTTTCTGCATCCTTTGTTCTGTTACACTGATCTGTTTGTCTGTTTTTGTGCCAATATCATGTTGTATTTTTCACTGTAACTTTGTAATAAAAGTTAAAATTTTAAAATTGTGGTGCCTCCTGGCTTGCTCTTGTTACTCAGGATTGCTTTTGCTGTTTTAGGTCTCTTCTTGTTCCATATGAGTTTCAGGGTTGTTTTCTCTAGTTCTTGTGAGGAAAGCTGTTGGTATTTTGGTTGGAATTGAATTAACCACATAGCAGTCTACCTTGTATGTCACCTGGAAGTGCATTTGTTTACATGGATTGTCCTGAGTATAGCTCGGGTAGGTGTCGTTTAAACCAGCCAACTCTTGTACTGAATAAATTTGATAAAATTGTCATTTTTATATTTCCTGTTATAAAAATTAACCAAAAAAATGCAGATTTTGGTCATCCGGTATTTAAATAATTAGACTGGTAAGTGGTTAAATCTCTATCAGTTTTGGAAGTATGGCCATTTTGACTATATTGGTTCTGCCTGTCCCCCAATGGGAGGGATGTCTTTCCATTTTCTCTAGTCCTCTCTATGCATTTCTTGATGTGCTTTTTGTCATGGAAATAATTTTTCTCCATTGATATTCTTAGGATCTCAGGACCTTGTGCTTTGCCAGGTAGGCACAGCACCACTGAGCCACATTCCCAGCCCATCTCCATTAATTTTGAAAGAAAGTTTTGCAAGATAGCTAAGTGTGTTTGGAAGCTGTTATCTTTTAGATTTTGAATAATTCACTCCCATCTATCCTAGCATTTAGTTTGTGTTGAGAAGTCTGCTGTTGTTCTAACAGGCTTACCTTTATAAATGAGTGTTCTTTTTCTCTAGCAGTTTTTAATATTTGGTCTTTGTAGTGGATTTTGACTATGATGTGTTGTGGAGAAGTTTTTTCTGATATGGCTGGCTGAGGTACTGTATTCCTCACTTGTATGTTAAATTCTTTTATCCTAATAAATAAAACTTTTGGATCCCAGGAGTTCTGTTTATGTCTCATTTAAGTCTGATTCCATCCTTTTCCCTGTTAGCAATCACTATTCTGATTTTTTAAATTGTAGTTTTATCATTAAACATATTTGACTGTAAGCACTATAATTTAGTACATTAAAAAAGTTGTTCTGTTTTTAAATTTCTT